>JABUQX010042606.1:7500-33448 GCA_015478945.1 Trachelipus rathkii
TTAAAGTTTATTTATATATTTATAGGTATTTTTCCTTTTTTATATCTAAAGTTTTATTATTATTATTTTTTATTTATAAATATTTTATACTTGATTTAGTAAACAATTTATTTTAAATCATTTTTATTAATTTTAAAATATACAATATTTAAGTATATATATTTTATTAAAAACAAGTTTTATTAATAAACAATAGGTTCTTACTCGAGAATTTAATATAATACATATTGAGTTTTATATTAACGTAAAATATATTGTCAGATTTTACTTGGTACTACCTATATAAATGAATACAATTACAATATTAAATAATCAGGTAAAGCTAAAATATACCGTAACCCGTAACTATCACTATATATTATAGACCTACCCTCGTCCAAATTCAACATAATCTGTTAATTATATATGTCGGTTTATTTAAATACTATTATGATTCAAATTTATTTAAGATCAAAAATATTATTTAGTATCATTTATGTCCATACATTCATTAAACATCTTGCAGACTTTTTCTTCTATCCAATTTTAGAATTATGAAAAATATATGATATATTTACATTCTATACATATATCCTTCCAAACTCCATTTACAGGCGCCACCCCTATAATAGAAATACCACTCCTCTGAGACGCTCAAGTAATATATATAGTACAAGTATAAAATATAACTCAATTTAATCAATAAATTATACCTATATTCACTCCACTCGATCTTCTACCTTGCAACACTTAGATATATAATATTGAATCCACAATTCTTTCAAGATTTCTATTTTGGTTAGTCATTTGGTCATAATGTATATTAAACATTATAAATCATAAACTGGCCTATCTTTCATACTGACCAAGACAAAATATTAGGTCCATTATCCTAGATTTCGACAGGAAGAAAATCATAACATTATCACATATAATATTAAATATATAGTATATATAACAAAGTAAATAATTATATATTAATAATGTAATTATCGTTACCAGCATATAAACGTAAAAACACAATATCACCTATATTAACATCACACATACGTAATAAAACTTACATTATCACTAAATAATTTGAGTATGAATCATTCTTTTAACAATAATATAAGTAAAGTATCTATCAATAATAACACAGATCTTATAATCCCAAAATAGATTTTTTGAATGACAAGTTTTGAAATTGTTTTATTATATATGATAGGATGTTTTTTTTGTAACATCTTTGATATAACTGCTTTTTATAAAATTGGACACTCATGAAAATTTGGATACGATTAAACGTTAATACCCTATATACTTATTTATATTATTTTGAGGTGGAATAATCCTCCGTAATAAATTAAAGAACTGACTGAGTATACCATCAGAAGAGTTTAGATACGTCAAGTACTAGTATTATACTGAGCCAATTGACTATAAGATATTCACTATTATAAGCTAAGAATCATAACAAAGCGCAAACTAACAGTATATATATATTATATCACATTTATATGATATACGATATAAAAAGGTCATTCATTAGCAAAGTTATCTATTGCTTTATTCACTAGGTAATAAGAGTAACTATATACATATTATATGAGAGAGATACATTACAACTTATCATAGTATAGTATATTATCTCTATATAACATAAATATACTATTTACACTACACATAAGTAATTTAATAAACTTACCTATATAATAACCTAAATCACGTATGCTATGTAACTATATATATATATCGATAATGTAAAATAAATGAAACTAGGACCTTATATTATCATAAAAACGTTTCATAAGAGATAAAGCGATAATTACACTTAACATATACAAAGTTGCAAACAGAGTGAAATTTAGTCGTAACCACCATTAAGCTATGGAAATTGTGAATATATAGTTTGATATTAATAAATAGGGCCACATAATATTGTAAAACCGTTCTAGAATTTTTAATATATCATATAAGAGTGATTTTTATAGTTAGTTAATTAAGAAAGGAAAGCCATATTAATAAAAAAGTTTTAATTCATTATAGGTAGTAACACAGTTGTAGGTTTCACACGATAAAGATGAAGGAAGATAGGATTTGCAATGATGAAAAGCACCTAAAAACAAATAGGAGATGAGATATTAAAAAACGCAAGTAGCAAGCCTAAAGAAGATTATAAGTTACCGACATTTCAGCTTTTGAATTGGGGCATCATGAACAATATTCTTTTCTTCCAAGTACAGTTTCAACCATATCAACTAACTTCTGTCCAGTCAAGATTCCACAAGTGTTAGAAAAAAATATAAAGAAAATACACAAACAATAAAAGTCATTTAAAAAATCAAAAGGGATAGTTAAAACACAACTCTTCAGATGTATGATATGTACAAGCCTGATACTGAACAGGCTAGGGTTCCGTAAGATTGAAACAAGACAATTCGTGCTTAAGAAAAAGCGATCGTAATCATGGAAGTGACACAAGAAATCGAATATGGTAAAGAACTCAATTTTAAGATTACCAAAAGATTTCAAATGTTGAAATTTAGGAAAAATCGGACTTTAAAATTCTACATTGGAAGAAATAATAGAAAACAGCTAAGTTTAGAAGTTAAAATCTTTATAAAACAGGTTCACTACTAATGCAATATTGGTAATAAAAACAGATATTGAAATGTCATTAAAAAAACGTCAATTTAAAATTGAGAAGCGAAATAAATCTCTTTCTCTTTTTCACGTAAAGTAGCAGTTTTCTTTCGACTTCTTCTTTCAGCTAGAAACTCTAGTAAAGACTTAAATTAAGATACCACGAATATTCAATTGAAATTTAAGAAAAATCGTACTTAAGAGTTCTCGAAATTTGTAATATGAAAATTTAAGAAATGCGTAATTAGAAGTAAATTTTTAATTAAAAACTAAGAAAATGGCTAATGGTTTTAAGGTTATGTGATTAAAACTTCCTAAAGACCTAAAAATAAATAAATTGCTCTTGTCTGACAGCTGATGGAAATGTATGGCAATGAAACACAATTTATTTTCAAAAATAAAAAATTAATTTAAGATATACAAATAATTTCAGAAGTTGAGATTAGCGAAAAATCGTCTTAAGAGTAATAATGGTAATGTGAAATTTAAGAAAGCGATACTCTTAGAACCGTTGAAAATTTTTATAAAAATTGTGGGTGACAACAATGAAAATGTATAATAACAACAAATATGATATCATTAAAAAGTCAATTTAAGACACCTAAAAATTAATAAACTTCTCTTTTGAATTTATCTCTTGAAAAATGAACAATTTAGATTTGTCAAATTCGAAAATACCGTAAAAACTCATTTTAAGATTTAACAATTAAAATTTACGAAAAATCGTACTTATAAGATTTTTAAATTTGAATGTGAAATAATAAGCAAAAGCGTATTTTAGAATATTAAAAACTCAATAGCAACAGGTTGGACACCAACAAATAGAAATATTTGGTATAATAAATAACAACATATGAAATTTCTTTAAAAAACGTCAATGAAAGACACAAAATTGTATATAAATACTATGTAATTAAATACCAGTAATGTGGAAAATGACATTATATGACACAACTATTATAATGCTGAAAATACGTTAATACTCAATGTAAGATCCAAATAATTGCCAAGATCGTGAAATTAGAAAAATGTACTGTTTAGAGTCTAATTGTAATGATAATTTAAGAAAAAGACGAATAGAGGTTAAAATTTTATTAAAACAGGTTTTCACAACTACAGGAAAGATGTGTATATAAAAAGCAAATATGAAATTATAGTAAAAAACATCAATCAAGGACACCTAAACATCATCAAATTCCTTCTGCTTTTTGAAATTTTGCTCAATAAACAGATATATTTTTCCAAATCGAAAACCGAAACGCACGAAATTCCCAAGATAAAATTCAAATCGTAATTTTTAAGGGAATCTTACTTTAATAGTCAAGGAATAATGAAGAGTGAAGTCGTCAGATAAGACAGTAATTAAGAAAGTTAAATAATTTTTATAAAAAATCTTTCACAACTGAGAATTAAAATAAGGTATGTTTATTTGAAATTCTATTAGCGAACGTCGAATGTTAAGATCACACAAAAACATAAAATGCTCTTTCTGCTATTGGAAATGTATTCAATGAAAACACACTATTTCAAAAAATTCAATTGAAGATACAATAAATCAAGAGTGTGAATTGGAAAAAAATGTACTTGTTAAAGATTGCAAATTGTATGGAAATTTTAAGAAAAAGCTAATTTAAGAATTTAAAAAATTTATACTAAAAGTTTTATACAACTAATGAAATATTGGTATAAAAACAAATATGAATTTATAAAAAAATCAATTTATAGACACCTAAACTATTAATAAATATATATTATCTTTGAATTCCATTGAAATGACTCCTTTTTTAAATTCTGAAAATACCGTAAAAACTCAATTTTAAGATTAATTATAGTTCAAAGTTGAAAATTTAGGAAAAATCCGACTCTAGAGTCAAATTGTAAGTGCCATTCTCCCAAATGATATTTTAGAAGGTACATTTTTATTTAAAACAGGTTTCACAATAATAAATATGTAATAAAAAAAATATGAAATCGCAAATTAAAAAAGAGACGTCAACTATCTCTTCAGAAGCTCCACCATTCCCTAAATGCACTTTCTGGCTTTTTGAAATTGCATTTTCAATGAACACTTTAATATTTCAAAGCGAAATACAGTTAAAAACAATGATACAGATCAAATAGATCAAGTAAAAAGGAAAAATCGTACTTAAGAGATTTAAAATTGGTACAGAATTTTTAAAAAAGCGTAATTTTAGAAGCTAAAAATTTTTATAATAAAACGGTTTCACAACTTAGTGAATATATATGGCTATAATAAATAGACAAAATATAAAATTCAGGTAAAAACGTCAATTTAAGACATCTAAACTATAAATAAATTCACTTCTTTGCTTTCTTGAAATAGGCATCTCATAAACACATATTTTAAAATAGCTGAATCATCCTGTAGAACTCAATCTGAAGATTTAGACAATAGTTCAAAGTTGAAATTTAGAGAATAAGTACTTATAAGAATCTAAACTTGTATGTGAACATTTTAAGAAAACAGAATAGAAGAAATTTTTAATAAAACAGGTTTAAACAACTATTGAATACATTGGTAAGTAAAAACAAAATTAGTGAAAATTTTATTAACGTCAATTTAAGACACCTATAACCATTAATAAACATCCGGTTTTGAAATTGCATTTCAATGAAAACACATAGTCAAAATGCTGAAATCCGTAGTAAATCAATTAAGATTACCAAATATTCAAATGTGAAATTAGGAAACAAGACGTAGATTTCACATCTAATTTGTAATGTAAAATTTAAGAAATTGATCTCTTTTAAGAAGGTCTAAAATTTTTCTAGAAAACAAGGTTCCAATAACAAATAGTCGTATAAATAAAGCACAATAGCTCGAAATCTGATTAAAACCATCCAAGACTAAAACTTCATAATAACATTCGCTTTTTGAAATGGCACATGAAAAGAATTATTCAATGCGAAAGACCAGTAAAAACTCAATTTTAAGGGATTTTCCAATTTGTAATGTGAAATTTTAAGGAAAAATAATTTTAAAGATCTAAATATGTAATGTGAAAATGTAAGAAAAAGCGAAATGAAGAAGTAAAACTTTTATTAAAACAAGTTTACAACACAATGAAATATTTGTAATAAAAAACAGATAGGTTTCATTAAAAAACGTCAATATTAAGACATCTAAAACTATAAATTTTTTAAAAATTTGATTGAATTAAAAACAATAAATTATGCTTTAAGTGCCTCAATACCGAAAAAACCCATTTAAGATTACACAAATAATTTAAAGTGAATTTAGAAAATCGACTTTAAAAGTAGCAAATGTAAGTGAAAATAAGAAAATGCCTCAATTTTAGAATTAAATTTTATTTAAAAAGTTTTCATAAATAAGAAATCTGGAATAAAAACCAAATATTGAGATTCATAAAAACCGTCAATCTAAGCACACCGTAAAACATAGTAAATTCCTTTCGCTATTAAATTGTTATTTCAAAAAACATAGTTTTTCACAAAAAAAACCGATTTAAATTTACAAGATAATCCAATGTGAAAATAGTAAATCGCGCTACTCAAAGAAGTTGAAATCTACCGACGGCAATTAAAAAAAGGCGTAAGTTCATCTTCAATTTAGTTAAACACAGGTGCACAACTGGAAGATATTTGTATAATAACAAATTTTGAAATTCATCTAAATAGCTGCAATTTAACAGACCTAGAAACAATTAAAATCACTTTTATCCTTTATATGAAATTGATTTCCATGAAACACATTATTTTAAAAGCTTGCATAAAGTACCCAGTCTAAAAACATCACAAACAAGTGAAAATGATTATTAAAGCCAAACAATTTTCCAAATGTTGAGAATTAGGAAAAATCGTACTTTTTAAGCATCTAAATTTTATATAATTGAAATTTTTAATCAAATGGGTAATTCTGTAGAGTAACACTTCCTAGTAGAGTTTCAAGATTTCTCACAACTAATGACAGTATTGGTGAAAAGCAATGAGTAGGCAAATACATTCTTATCATTGAAAAAACAGTAATATTAAGACAGACGGAAAACAAATAAATGAATGTACTTCTCCTTATTCTGCGTTGTAAGCATAAAATTAGCCATCGCGAAGATATCCGAAAACAAGATTATGATTCGTTCTGTATACAAATGCTGAAAATGACCGTGTAAAAACATCAAATTGATTAGAAGATTTACGAGCAAATAAATTCAGAATGATTTGAAGATTTAGAACATCGACTTTAAACATCTCTACCCTTCTGTAGAATGGAAAATTAAGTTTTTTATTTAAAAAATTGTACTTAGAATTTTAAGAGTCATTGGATATAAAGCTCATTTAATGATCCTTTGATATACATAAAAAAACAGGATAATGACAATTTTCATTCAAAAAACGTCAATTTAAGACATACTAAACTAATAAAACTCCTTCGCTTTGAAATTGAGATATATGCAACTGAAACAACCACATATTTTTCAAATCCGAACATACCGTATAAAAAACTAAATTTTAGAGTGTTAAACCACAATAATTCAAATGATGAAACTTTAGGAAAAATCGTAACTTTAAAGAGATATCTAAATCGAACGTAAGGGAACTATTTGTAAAAGTATTTGTAGAAGTAAATTTTATATAAAACTAATGAAATATTAGTAATAAATAGACAAAAATGAAATTTCATTAAAAACGACAAATTAAAGACACCATAAAAATATAAATACCTTTCTCTATTAAATGTAATTCAATGAACACATTATTTTCAAAAAAAAAATTCAATTTAAGATTCCAAATAAATTCAAATGTTGAAATAGGAAAAATCGTACTTTAAGAAGTTCTAAATTTGTAATGTTATTTCACTGAGCTAATTTAGAAGTTAAACATTTTTATTAAAAAGGTTTCAACAACTAATCGAAATAGTTTGGGTATAAATAAAACAATATTGAAATTTAAACATACGTCAATATAAGACACCTAAAAAATTAATAAATTTCTTCGCTTTTATCTTAGTCGTTGACAAAGAAGTTTATCAAATCTGAAAATAGAGCGGGTTAAAAACCAATTGAAGAAATTACCATAATTCGAAAATGTCGAAACAAGGAAAACTGTACTTTGAAGATTCTAAATTTGTAAGCAAAATTAAATTTAGAAAACAGAATTAAATTCTTAATAAACAGTTTTCACAACTAATGAAATTTTGGTAATAAAAACAAATTTGGAAAATCGTTATTCAACCCCGAGGGAAAGTATTTTTAAATAAAACTATAAAATAAATTCACTTTTCTGGTTTTTGAAATTGCATTTCAATAAACACATTATTTTCAAATCGAACATACCTGTTAAAACCAATCGTAGATACAATAATTACAAAATGTAAATTTTAGGAAAAATCGTACTTTAAAGAGTTCTAAATTTAAAGTACTAAATTAACAAACTTTCCAAGATATTAAGAATTTTATAAAACAGTCTTCACAATAATCGGAAGAATTGGTATAGGGTAAAGGAGCAGAATATGGGAAATGGGCATTAAGTAAAGCGATCAAATTCAGAGACACGGAAAACTATGATCATGGAAAGTAAGTGTGCGCTGAAATGGGGCATTCAATGAGACAGGATGTAGCGGTTGTCAATTCGGAAAGATCGTGAAAGACGTTGCAAGTAAGGAGAGTGAGGGGCGGGAGGGGGAGAGAGGGGGCAGGGAATGTGGGAAGATGTGGAAGATCGGACGTGAGAGGTGCGATAAGTATTGATAGATGGAGTGGAAGTTAGGAGGAGGAGAAGCGTAGGTGAAGAGAGGTTGAAGTTAGAAAGAGGTGGTCAACTGGGATGAAGAGAGGGGGAGGAGTAAGGAGGACGAGAGTAGGGGAGAGAGTTATTAAGGAGAGCGCAAGGGTAAGGGGAAGCAGAGAAAACGAGAGTTGAAGAAGGGAGGTGGGCTGGTCGCTAGTGGGTGAAATGTAGGTGGGCAGTGGGGGTGAAACGAGGGTGGGGGTTTCAAAGAAATAAAAAAGCGAATTTTGAAGATGGGGGGAATTACGTGGCGAAGTCATATCAAGGGGAAATAATAGGGAAAATGGTACCATGTAAGAGTGGCTAGAAGCGGTGAGGGGGGAAAAAGCAGGCGTAATTTAGAAGATACGACATTTTCATTAAAAAAGGTTTTCATCAACTAATAAATATTGTATAGAAAGGACAAATATGAAATTCCATGTAAAAAGTCAATTGAAGACTAAATAAATAACTCCGCTTGCTGGCTTTTTAAATTGCGATTCAATGAAACCATTATGTTTCAAAGTGGCTGCAAAACCCGAGTTAAAAAACAACCATTTTTAAGTAGGCTCCAAAAATTTCAAATTTTGAAAATTAGGAAAAAGCGTACTTTTAAGAGATCTAAATTTGAGATGTGAAAATTTAAGAAAAAGGCGTAATTTGAAGAAAGTAAAATTGTTTATAAAACAGGTGTGGTCACAATAAGTGAAAGTATTGTTATAAAATAACAAAATTGGAAAGGTTTCAAATTAGAAAACGTCGATTAAGGACACCAGAAAAATTAAAAATGCTCTTTCGCTTTTTTAAATGCGATTTCAAGGAAACGGACATGTATGGTTTCAAAACGAATGAAAAACCGTGAACTCATGTTAAGTTTACCGAAATAATTTCAAAATATTGAAATTTAGGAAAAAGCGTACTTTAAAGAGTTCTAAATTTGGTAAGTGAAAATGTAGAGAAAAGCGTAATTGAAAAGTTAAAGAATTTTTTATTAAACAGGTGGTTCACAATGAATGGGCAGATATTGGGTGGTGGAAGAGAGAAAACAGATATTGAAGAGTTCACTTAAAAAACGTCATTAGACACCGTATAAACTATATGAAATCTTTCGCTTGGGAAATTGAAGTCATGAAAACACATGATTTCGAAATGGCTAAAATAGCCTGTAAAAACGTATATTAAGATTGCCATAAGTCAAATTTAAGAATGTAGGAAAATCGGAACTTGTAAGAGTCAAATATTTGTATGGGAAGAATTAGAAAAGCTAATTTTAGAAGTAAAATTTATTAAACTTAAAAAAATGAATAAAAACAAATATGAAATTTCATTAAAAAACCGTCATGTAGAACCTAAAGACAATAACTGGAAAGATCGTTCGCATAGAAATTGATGGTCAATGACAGCATATATTCAAAAAAAAAACCTCAATTATATTTACCGCGTAAGAAGGAAAAAGTCGACGAACTTGAGAGTTCTAAATTGAATTGAAAACTATTAAAAAAGCGTAATTAGATATGTAAAAATTGTTTTATAAAACGGTTTCACAACGTAATAGAATATTTGGATGTAAAACAAATATTGAAATATTCATTAAAAAAAGTCAATTGAAGACACCTAAACTATAATAAAGCTTATTCCTGCTTTTTGAAAATAGCATTTCAATGAATATTTATTCAAATGCTGAAAATCCGTGAAAAATATATTAAGAACTACAAAAATTTCATGTTGACATTTAGGAAAAAGTCGCTACGTACGTTATTTGTAATGTGAAAAATTAGAAAAAGCGGTAATTTAGGAAGTTAAACTTGTTATAAACAAGTTGCACAACTAAGTGAAAGTATTGGGTAATAAAAAACAAATATGGAATTTCATTACAAACCGTAATTTAGGACAGCGCGAACAACTATTAATAAATGCAATTTCACCGATTTGAAATTGCAAGTAAGTGGAACCTATGTGCTTCAAACTGCGGGAAATAATACGGTTAAAAACTCAATTACCGAGATCTTACCAAATAAGTAAAGAGTGTTAAAATTTAGAGAGAAAAATCGACTTAAGAGTCTAAATGTTGTACAGGTGAAAATTTTAAAAAAAACGTAAATTCAGAGGAAATTGATTAGACAGGTTCCCACAACTAATAGAATATTGAGTAACGTAAAACATATTAATGTCATTCAAAACGTCAATGTAATCACCGGAAAACATGAAGTAAATAATCTGTTCTGCTGGAAATGCCTTCAAGAAAACATATATTTTCAAATTCTAACAATACCGTTAAAAACTCAATTTAAAAGAATTACCAATAACATTCAAATGTGAATTCAAGAAAAATCGTACTAAAGTCAAATGAAGTGAAAATTAAGCAAAAAGCGTATTAGAATTAAAGATTTTTATTAAAACAGTTTTTCACAACAAATAAAATATTTGGTCGGTCGAACAGCTTGAGTCATTAAAAAACGTCATTTAAGACACCTAAACCTATGGAATAAATCACTTTGTCCTGATTATTGAATAATTTCATAAACATGATTTTTCAAAATCTGAAAATACCGTTAAATAGATAATAAAGATTACAAATATTTCAAATGTGAAATCTCCAAATAAAACTGAGTGTATTTGTAATTTTAAATGAAAAATTTAAGAACCATAACTGATAAATTGAGGTATTTCAATTTTTATAAATTGTTTGCCGTTTATTGAAATCATTGGATGTAAAAAAAAATAGAAATTCCATTATATAAAAGTCATGTAAGAGCACCTAAAACATAATAATAATCCTTTTCATTTGAAATGGCATGTCAAGAGAATGACGAGGTATTTGAAACTGCTGAAAATCACCGGGTTAAAATCAATTTAAGATTAGACCGAAATAATTTTCAAAGTGAAATAAGCTTCAACTTTTAGAGAGTTCTAAATTTGGAAGGTAAAGTTAAGAAAAAGCGTAATTTTAGAAGAAAATTTATAAAAAGGTTTTCACAACTAAATAAATATTGGTACGTTAAAAACAAAAATTTCATTAAAAATCGTCAATTAAGACACCTAAAAAACATAATAAATTCTTTCGCTTTAAATTGCAATTCAATCAACAGCATAGTTTTCAAAATTCGAACGAAAAAAATTGCAATAGATACGAAAATCAAATATTGAAATCATAGAAAATGACTTTAAAGAGTCTAATATGTAACAAGAGTTAGCAAATTTAAATGTAAGAAACTTTGTAATAAACAGGGTTCTCACAACTATGGAGAATGGTAATGAAAACAAATATGAAATCTCTAAAAAGTCAATGTAAAGACCTAAACAATAATAAATTGCACACATTCGCTTTTGAATGCATTCAATGAACACATGTTTCAATGTGAAATACGGGGTTAAAACACAATGTTAGTTTGCGCCAGTAGATCAATTGAGATAAAGAAACTACTTTTAAGAGCAGAATGTAATGTGAAAAGTTAAGAAAAAGCGTAGTGTTAAAGTTAAAATTTTTTATTAAAACAGTTCAGCACTAATGAATATTGGTATATAACAAATATCAAGAATTCATTAAAAAAACGTATTATACATTAAAAAATCAAATAAGCAGTCTATTGAAATTGGGGCAATGTATCATGCAATCTTTATTAGCCTTTTTCTATGATAAATATATTAAACGCATGTAAGATGACAATATCAAAGAAATGGTAAATCGTACTTTAAGTTAAATTGTATGGAAAATTAAGAAAAGGAATTTACAAAGTTAACGAAATTATTTCAAAACAGGTTTCGACAACTAGAATTTTGATATAAAAACAGAGTATGAAAATTTCAGTTAAAAGTCCATTAGACAGCCTAAAATATAATAAAATCTTTTCTGCTTTTGAAATTGCGATCAAGAAACACATAGTTTTTTAATGCTGAAAATCCCGTAAAAAGCTCAATTTAAAGAATTATCAAATTAATTAAATGTGAAATTAGGAAAAAAGACTTTTAAGAGTCTAAAGAAAGTGAATAGAAATGGCTATTAGAAGAGTAAATTTTAAAAGGTTACACTACGGAATATTGAAGTATAAACATATGAAATTCATTAAAAACGTCAATTAAGAACGAAAACAATAAAGAAGCTCTTTCGGGCTTAATGATTCAATGAACACAATGTTTTCAATAAAAAAAACCAATTTAAGATTTACCAAATATTCAATGTAAAGTTAGGAAAAATCACTTTAAGATCGATGAATGTAAAATTAGAAAGGCGAATTTAGGAAGTAATAATAAAAACAGTAGCACACTAAGAAATATGGTATGATAAAACAATAGGAAGTTCATGGAAAAAAACGTTCATGTAAGATAACTAAACCAAATAAGCATCCGGCTTGGATGGGGGGCTCAATAAACAATGATCTGTCAAATCTGGGAAAGATACGTAACCAGTAAGATACATATGAAAGGGAAAGAAAAAAAAGTAAAGAGAAAAGAATGAATAGCAAAGTTAAAAATGGATAACAGTGAACAATAAGAGAGAAATCCTGTTCTGCTTTTGCGACTGCCTTTCTGAAACACATTATTTTTTCAATGCTGAAAATACCTGAAAATCCAATTTTAAGATTAACAAATAATTTCAAATGTGAAATGTGGAAAAACGTACTTTAAGCAGTCGAAAATTGTATTGAAAATTACAGAACACGCGTAATTTTAGAAGTTAAAATTTTTAATTAAAACAGGGTTTCACAAGGTAAGAAATATTGAATAAAAAAAATATTGAATTCATTAAATAAAACGTCAATAAAGACACCGAAAACATATTAATGCCATTGTCGCTATTTGAAAAGAAAAATAGCTTATTACTTCCGTTGAAAAACTTATTAATATGTACAAAATAAATTTCAATTGGCTTCGTGACGTAGTTTACGCGCGATTGGGGCTTGCAATTTAAAAAAAAGGAAATACTATAAGGTTATTAAAAACAGGTTTCACAAACTAATGGAAATGGTTATTTTTTAAGACCAATATGACATTAGTAAAAAAAAACGTCAATTTAAGACAAGACCGTAAAAACTATAAATATAATCACTTGTCAACTTTTTGAAGCATCAAGAACACATTATTTTCAAATCTGAAAATATGTAAAAACTCATATCAAGATTTAAACAAATAATCAAATTGAAATTTAGAAAACGTACTTAAGAGTTAGAATTTGTAATGTAAATTAAGAAATAGCGTAATAGAATTAAATTTATAAAACAGGTTTCACAACTAATGAATTTGATTAAAACAAATGATTCATAAAAACGGTCAATTTAACACTAAATGTATTAATTTTACTTTCTTTTGAAATGCATTCATGCACACATTAGTGTTCATGCTGAAAATACAAATAAAAACCAATATAATAATTACAAAAGAGTCAAATGTAGAAATTTAGGAAAAATCTACTTTTAAGAGTTCACTAAACTTGTAATGTGAAAAATTAAGAAAACAGCGTAATTTTAGAAAATTAAATTTTTTTATTAAAACAGTTTCACAACTAATGAAATATTTGGTATAAAAACACAATATGAAATTTCATTAAAACGTCCAAGAAGACACTAAAAAAAAATAAATACTCTCAGCTTTGAAATGGCATTCATGAACAATTTTGTCAATTGCTGAAAATTACGGTGAAAAACTCAATTTTAACGGTATTTTCAGATATTTTAAATGTTAAAATTTAGGAAAAATCGTACTATGAGAGTTTAAAATTAGCAATGTGAAAATATGGGAAACACAGTGGGAGAGTTAGAATTTTTATTAAAACAGGTTTCACAGCTAATGAAATATGTGGTATAAGAAAACATGTTAAGAATTGTCATATAAAACAACATCAAGGTATATTCCTAACTTACTAACATTGCTTTATCACTTTTAAATTGCTTTTAAGAAACCATATTTTCAAATGCTGAAAGGTTAACAAGCCAATTTAAGATGTACAATAATCAAATGTTGAAATTAAGAAAAGCGGTTACCTTTCAACATATCTTGATGTGAGTGTTTCATTGAAATGCATTTCCAAAGCAGAAAAAGGATTATTAAATAGTTTTTAGGTGTCTAGAATGACGATTTATAAAAGTAATAATATTCTTCAATAAAGAAGCCTGAAATATTGTTGAAAACTGTTTCGAAAAAAAATTCACTTCTAAATACGCTTGTTCTAATTTTCCATTAACAGAATTAGAATCTTAAAAGTATCGATTTTTCCTAATGTAACATTGAATTATTTAAATCTTAAAGATTGAGATTTTACGGTATTTTCAGCATTTAAAAATTAGATGTGTTTCATTGACAAATGAACTTCAAAAGCAGAAAAGCAATGTTATATAATAGTTAAGGGTCTAGAATTGAAGCTTTAAAGGAAATGCAATATTGTATTTATATACCAAATTCATCAAGTTTTGAAAAACTGTTGAACTAAAAAAATTTAACTTCTAAAATACAGCTTTCTTAAATACTAAAAATATAGAACCTTAAAAGACGATTTTCCAATTCACATGAAATTATTGGTAATCGTAAAAATTGAGTTTTAACGGATTTCAGGCATTTGAAAAAATAATGTGTTCATTGAAATGCTATTTAAAATATATCAATTTATTAATATTTAGTGTTAAATGAATGCATTGAAGTCTCAGAATTGTTTTATATACCAATATATTAAATTAAAAAAAAATAATAAAAATTACTCAACTATTGGCTTCACTTGTCTGCACATAATTCGAAACTCCTAAGACCTGTTTTTACCGAAATTTCATATTTATTCAATTTGTAAGTCTTAAACATTGCTTTTTTACGGGATTTTTCAGCATTGAAAAAAAGGTGTTCGTTAAATGCAATTATTAAAGCAGAAAAGGAATTTATAGTTAGGTGTCTTAAATGACGTTTTTATTGATTCCAATATTGTTTTATAATACAAATATTTCATTAGTTGTGAAAACGCGTTTTATTCAAAAAGGATAACTTCGAAAATTACGATTCTTACATTTTCTATTTGAAATATGGAATAACTAAAGTACGGATTGTTCCTAAAGAGCATACATGAATTATCTCGAATCTTAAATGAGTTCTAACGTAGTATCAGCATTGAAAAAACAATGTTCATTGAAAAGCAATTTTCAAAAAGCAGAAAAAAGAATTTTTAATTTGTAGGTCTTAATGACGTTTTTTACATGAAGATGTCAAGTTGTGTTATACCATAAGAACATGAAGGTGCTTAGAAAACCGTTTTAATAAAAAAGTTTAACTTCTAAAATCATTTTTCTATCATGGTCACATCTACGAATTAGACCTTAAAAGTATTGATTAATTTCAACATTCTGAAATTGTATTGGGAAATCCTAAAATTGAAGTGTTAAGTAACTTTTCAGCGATGAAAAAAAATAGTGGTCATTAAATGCATCCAAAAAGCATGAAGAGTGAGTTTATTAATATTATATGTCCCTTAAATACGTTTTTAATGAATTCATATTGGTTTTTATATAACAATATTTCATTAGTTGTGAGAAACTGTTCTTGATAAAATTTTAAGCATTTAAAATTACGCTTTTTTCGTTACATCCCATACAAACTATTAGAACTTAACAGTACGTTGTTTCCTAAATTGCAACCATAGTGAAAATTATTGAAAGTTCTAAAGCGTAAAGCTAGGGGATTGTCAGCATAGAAAAAATAATTTCATTGAAATGCAATTCAAAACGCAGAAAAGTGAATTTATAATAGTTTTAGGTGTCTGAATAACATTGACGTTTTGTAATGAAATTGCAATATTTGTTTTTATATACAATATCATAGTCGTGAAACCTGGTTTAATAAAAAGTTTTAACTTCTGATAAGATTAATTTTCTAAATTTACATACAAAATTAAGAAACCTAAAGAGACATTGTCTAAAATTGCAACATTTCGAAATTATATTGGTTTAATCTAAAAGTTGAGGTGTTTTAACGGTATTTTCAGCAGTGTGTAGAAAAGAGTGTGTCATGAAATGCAATTCAAAACAGCAAAAAAAGAGATGTTAGTTAAAAGTATCTGGTTTAAATTCACTTTTTTGTTTTGAAATTAGTGAAGTATGTAAGAGTTTATTAATATTATCACAAGTTGTCGAAACCTGTTTTAATAAAGTAAACTTATCGTTGAATTACGCTTTTCGTAAAGGTTTTCACATGACACGAGTTTAACTCTTAAAGTACGGATTCTTCCTAAAGTGCAACGGATGAAATGGCTATGGGTAAGATCAATAAACTTACTTTTGTAATGATATTAAAAGCATAATGGGGATGACTATGTGGCGGTGCATGAAGTGCTGAGTTCAAAAAGCAGAAAAGTGAATTATTTAAGTAGTTTGAGGAATAACATTGAGTTGGTGTGGAGGAGAGGGATGTGGGGGCAATATTTTGTTCTTTAAGGACAAGTATTAGTTGCTCTTGGAAAACGTGTTTTATTAAAAGAATGTAACTGTATAAAAATTGACGCTTTGTCTTACGAGTGTCTAAACATACAAATTTAGAACACTCTAAAAAGTCCGATTTTCTAAATAGTCAACATTTGAGAATTAATTTGGTATATCTCTTAAAATTGAGTTTGTCCGGATGTATTCAGCATTTGTGAAAAAATAAGTGTTCATTGAAAAGGTGGCCAATTGCCAAGAAGCAGAAAAGCGAATTTATTAATAGTTTTAGGGGAAGAGTGCGTTTTTGAAAGAAATTCAAATAGTTTGTTTATATACAGATGCATTAGTTGTGAAACAACCTATTTAAACTAAAAAGAATACAACTCTATCAGTACGACTTTCCTAAAGTTTTAACATTACAGAAATTAAGACTCGTAAAAGGAGATTTTTCTAAATTTGAACAGTTGAAATTAGTTGGTAAATCTAAACATTGTTTTTAACTTTGGTCGTTTAAAAAATGTGTTTTATGTGAGAGACAAATTCAAAAGCAGAAAAGAGAATAATTATTAAGTTTGTGATTACCACTCTTGTTTTTTTGGTTTGTCAAAATTTTTTGTTTTTTTTTCTTTTTAGAGGTTTGTTTTTTGGTTTTTTGTTTGTTTTTTTTTTTTTTATATTGTATACTTTTTTTTTTTTTTTAAAACAATTTATATTAATTTTTTGTTTTTTTATCTTTGTTTAAAAAAAAAGGGAAAAGCAACTTAAATAAATGTAATATTTGTTTTCTAGATACAAATTTTACATTATGTGTGGAGAACTGTTTTAATAAAAGATTTAACTCCGAAATTCAAGCTTTTTTTGAAATTATTCACAGGGAGGAACAATTAGAACATCCTAAAAGTACGGGATTTTTCCTAAAGCAACAATTTGAAATTATTTGGATAATCTTACAATTGAGTTTTTAAACGGTATTTTCCAGCAATTGAAAAAATAAGGGTTTCATTGGAAATGCAATTTCAAAAGCAGAAAAGTGAATTTCATTAATAGTTAGATGTCTTAAATGACGTTTATGAAATTTCCTATTTGTTTTAATATACAAATATTGTCATTAGTTTTCAAACCTGTTTATAAAAAGAAATTTAACTTCTAAAAATTAGCTTTTTGAGAATACTCACATTACAAATTTAGAACATCTAAAAGTACGATTTTTCTCCGAAATTCCAACATTTGAAATTATTTGGTAATCTAAAATTGAGTTTTAACGATTCAGCATTTGAAAAATAAGTTCTTCATTGAAAGCAATTTCAAAAAGCGAAAAGTGAATTTATTAATATTTAAGTTAATGGACGTGATGAAATTTCAATAATTGTTTTATATACCAAATATTCATATTGAAAACTGTTTTAGAAAAAATTTTAAACGACTAAATTACGCTTTTCTTAAATTCCAATTACAAATTTAGAACTCTTAAAAGCTAACGGATTTCCTAAATTTCAACATTATTCAATTATTTGTAATTCTAAATTTGGATCAACTATTTCAGCATTTGAAAAAATAAGTGTTTCATTGAAAGCAATTTCATCAGAAAGCAGAAAACGAATTTATTAATAGTTTTAGTGTCTAAATGACGTTTTTTAATGAAAATTTCAATATTGTTTATATATATATTTCATTTTGTGAAAACCTGTTTTAAAAAAAATTATAACATCATAAATACGCTTTTTCTTAAATTCACATTACAAATAGAACTCTAAAAGTACGATTTTGCCTAAATTTAAACATTTGAAGTAGTTAAAATAAATTGAGTTTTTAACGGAATTTCAGAAGAAAAAATATTTCATTGAAATGCAATTCAAAAAGCAGAAAAGAACATTTATATGTTGTTACGTCCTTAAATTGACGTTGTTGTAATGAAAATTGCAATTGTTTCAAAATGCAAAATTTCATTAGTTTGAAACCTGTTTATAAAAATTTTAACTCTAAATTACGCTTTTCATAAATGTCCACATTACAAATATTAGAACTCTAAATACTATTATCCTAAGATTCAAACATTTAAATTATTTGGTAAATCTAAAATTGAGTTTTAACGTACGTTACATTGAATAATAAAATTGTCGCATGAATGCAATTCAAAAGCGAAAAGTGAATTTATATTAGTTTTAGATGTCTTAAATTGCCGTTTTTTAATATTTTATATTAGTTTCTATAATACAATATTCATTAGTTTTGAAACCTTTTTTTAGAAAAAATTTTAACTTCTAAACATTACGCTTTTTCTTAAGTTTTCACATAATAAATTCTTAAAAGTACGAATTTTCATAAATTTCAACATTAGAATATTTGGTAAATCTTAAAAATTGAGTTTTTAACGGTATATTTCAGCATGAAAAATATGTGTACATGAAATTGCAATCTGCAATAAAGCAGAAGAAGAGAAATATTTGATTAATTGTTTACGTGTCTACAATTCGCGTTTTAAATAAATTAATATTTTGTTTATATACCAATATTTCATTAGTTTGAAAACCTGTTTGTATAAAAACTTTAACTTCTAAAATTACGGCTTTCTTAAATTTTCACATACGAATTTAGAACTCTTAACAACGATATTTCCTAAATCTCAACATTTGAAATATTTGTAAATCTTAATTCATTTAATATAATTCCATTGAAAAAATAATGTTTTCAATGCAAATGCTATCAAAAACAGAAAAGATGAATTATTAATAGTTGTTAGGTGTCGTATGACGTGTTTTTAAGTGAAATTCTCAATTTGTTTTATACCAAAAGTTCATTAGTGTGAAAACCTTTTAGATAAAAATGAAACTTCTAAAATACGCTTTCTAGATTTTCACATACAACATTAAACTCTTAAAAGTACGATTTCCTAAATTTCAAACATTTGAAACTTATTGGAAAATCTAAAATTGATTTTAACGGATTCAGCATGAAAAAATAATGTGTTTTATTGAAAATGCTTTTCAAAAAGTCGAAAAGTGAACGTATTAAGTTTTTGGTGTCTAAATGAGTTTTTAATGAAAGATTTCATTTGTTTTTAATATACCCAAACATTTTCATTAGTATGTGAAACCTTATTAAATAAAATTAAACTCTAAAATTACGCCCTTGCTATAAATTTGCCAGTTACAAATTAGAACTTGGTGTATAATTCTTCGGGATAAGGACGAAAATATTTGTAATTCTAAATGAGTTTTTTACGGATTTTCAGCAATGAAGAATAATTGTTTCATGAAACTGCATTCAAAAAGATCGAGAAAAGCGATTAATATTAAATGCTTAGGTGTCTAAAAATGAAGTTTTTTAATGAAATTTCAATATTATGTTTTTATACAAAAATTTCGTTAGTTGTGAAAACCTGGTTTAATAAAATGTTGAAATTTATATTACGCTTTTTACCTAAATTTTCACATACAAAATTTAAGAGACCTTAAAAGTACGTATTCTTTTGCCATAATTTGCAACGATTTTGAAATTATTGGTAAATCTAAAATTGAGTTTTTAACCGTAATTCAGCATTTGAAAAACTAATGTGTTGAATTGAATGCAATTCAAAAAGAGAAAAAAGGAATTAGTATTGTTTTACATGTCTTAAACTGACGTTTTTAAATGAGTTAATTGAAATTGTCTTCTAATACAAAAAATTTCATAGTTGTGAAAACCTGTTTAATAAAAAAACTTGTTTAACTTAATTAGGCTTTTTCTTCAATTTAAACATTACAAATTAGAACTCTAAAGTACGATTGTTCCCTAAATTCAACATTTGAAATAATTTGGTCAATCTTAAAATGAAGCTTTTAACGTGCTGTTTTAAGCATTGAAAAATAATGTGTTTTCATTAGAATGCAATTTCAAAAAGCAAAACAGCGAATATAATTAATATTTTGTTTCATTAAATAGGATTTTTTTTTAATGAAATACATTTTTGTTTCTGTACCAAATATTTTTCATTAGTTGTGGAAACCTGTTTAATAAAAAATTATAACTCTAAAATTACGCTTTTTCTTAATTTCACATTACAAATTTACAGAACTCTTAAAAGTACGAGTTTCCTAAATTCAACTATTGAAATTATTGCTAATCTAAAACAGTTTTAACGGTATTCAGCATGTTGAAAAATATGGTCTCATTGAATACAAGTCAAAAAGCAAAAAGAGATTATTTAAGTTTTACGTTGTCCAAATTGACGTTGTTTAATAACCATTTCAATATTTGTTTTAACCAAAATAGATTTCATTAGTTGCGCACTGTTTCAAATAACAATTTTACCTCTAAAATTACGCTTTTTCAAAATTTTCACATTACAAATTAGAATATAACAGTACGATTTTCCTAATTTCAAAGTGATTATTGGTAAATCTAAATAGAGTTTGTAACGGTAATGTCAGCATTGAAAAAATAGATTTCTTCATTGAAATGGCAATTCCCAAAAGCTGAAAAGTATTTATGAATCGAATTCAGATGTTAAATGACGTTTCTTTATGAAAGGCCAATATTTGTTTCTATAAGATACATAATTTCAGTAGTTTTGAAACACTGTTTTAATAAAAATAATTACTTCTGAAACAACACGTGGTGCTCAATGACTCACATCAAAAATTCTAGAATCGTCAAAAGTTACAAATGTTTCTCATAGCTTCAAAATTTGAAATATTTGTGAAATCTAAATTGCATTATGCACAAGGCAGCTTTAAAAATAAGGTTTTCTAATGCAGATTCAAATCAGAAAAGAAGATTATCGTTTAACTGCTGTATACATATCACTTAATTGATGTTACATGAATTAATATTGTTTTTATACTACCAAATATTTCCATAGTGTGAAAACCTGTTTAATAAAAAAAATCTTAATGTATCTACTCACCTTTCCTACCTTCACAGTACAATAATAGAAACCCTAAAAGTAAACCAGCGTAAATCCAACATTTGAATATTGGAGAAAAATAAAACTTGAGTTAAAAACCGGTTATTTTCAGCATTGAAAAAAATAGTTTTCATGAAATGCATTTCAAAAAGGAGAAATTTGAATTGACGTTTTTCATTGAAGGTGTATTAAGTTGACTTTTAAATGAAATTTCCATATATGTTTTTATATACCAAATTCATAGTTGTGCGAAACCTGTTTTTAATAAAAAACAATACCTCAAAGTTCCGTTTTTCTTAATTGAAAAAGCTTCTCACTTTAATAACTAGCGAAGCGTTCGATTTCCTAGATCAACACTGAAATATTTGTAATCTTCAAATTACAGTTTTTAAAAAACGGTACGGTTCAGCATTTGAAAAAATAAAGTGTTTCAGTGAAATGAAATTTGAAAAATCTGAAATGACAGTTAAATTGTTTAAGGTGTCTTAAATTGACGTTTTAATGAAATTAATATTCGTTTATATAACAAATATTATAGTACTGTGAACCTGTTTTAATAAAAATTTTTACTTCAAAAATTACGCTTGTCTTAAATTTTCACATACAAATTATAGAACTTTAAAAGTACTGATTTCTAAATTCACATATGAAGATTTTGGGTAATTATCTAAAATTGATTTTTTACGGACGTCACAGTATGAAAAAAAATGTGTTCATTTATTTACCCACTTATAAATTAAAAAGACGAAATTTAGAATATCAAAGATGTATTAAATTGACTTTTTAATGAAGGATGTCAATAATTTGTTTATATACCAATTTCGTAATTGAAAACCTGTTTAATAAAAAAATATAACTCAAACTATTACCGTTTTAAATTTCACAATACAAATTTAGAACCCTTAAACGTACGATTTTTCAAATATGTAAAATTGAAATATTGGATAAATCTTACTTTAATGGCAGTTTAAGCAGTTGAAAAAAAAAGTGGTGTGTTTCATTGAAATGCATCTTCAAAAAGCAAAAGCGAATGTATTAATAGTTTTTGGTGTGTCTTAAAATGACGTTTCTTAATAAATTTCAATTTGGTTTCTAATATACCAAAATTTATTAGTTGTGATAAACTGTTTTAATAAAAAATTATAACTTCTAAAATTAGCTTTTGCTCTTTAATCTTCACATTACAAATTTAGAACTCTTAAAGTAGATTATCCAATTTCAACTTTGAAATTATTTTTAAATTTAAAATTCAGTTTTTAACGGAATTTTTAAGCATTGAAAAAATAATGTGTTTCATAGACCAGCAAATTCAAAAGCAGAAAGAAATTTATTAATTGTATTTCTAGGTGTCTTAAATTGACGTTATTTAATGAAATTCAATATTTGTTTTATAATACCAGGATTTCATTAGTTGTGACAAAACCTGTTTTTAAAGAAAAAATTTAACTTCTAAATTACGCTCTTTTTCTTAAATTCACATTACAAATCTAGAACTCCTAAAAGTACGAGTTTCCAAATTTCAACATTGAAATTATTTGGACTTAAAATTGATTTTTTACGGGATTTTCAGCATTGAAAAAAGTAATGTGTTTCATTGAAATGATTTCAAAAAGCCAGAAAAGAGAATTAATTAAATTAATGGTTTACGCTAAATTCTAATTTAACATAAATTCAATTTTTTTATATATCAAAATTAATAGTTGTGAAAATATTTAGATAAAAAACTTAACTTCGAAAAATCGCTTTTTCTAAATATTGCACATTACGAATTAGAACTCATTAAAAGTATAGATTTTTCCTAAATTCTCAACATTGATGGTAATTATCAAAATTGAGTTTTTAACGGTATTCAGCATTATGAAAAAACCAAGTGTTGACGAGATTGAGAAAACCAGATATCAATTTATCAACATTAGATGTCCTTAAATGACAAGAAATGCAAACTTCACAAAGCCGAAAAGGTGAATTATTAATATATTTTGGTGTTTAAATTGACGTTCTTTTAATGAAATTCAATAATTGTTTCTATATACCAAATATCATAGTTGAAAACCTTTAATACAAGAACACTATATAACTTCAAAATCACGTTTTCCTTAAATTTAGTATAGTAAATTAAGAACAGTTTAAGGTTTCGTATCGTAGTTGACAAACGCCAAAGGTTCTGTTTAGAAGAAAAGAGGTTTTTATGAAAAAACAATGTGGACCAATGAAATTGAATTTCAGGAAAAGCAAAAAAGAGAATTTAGTAATGGTTTTAGGTTCTTAAATGACGTTTTAATTAAAGATTCAAGATGTGTAAAGATAGATCTATTATTAGATTTTGAAAACGATTCATTGGACATTGAAACCCCAGTTTTAACACCCTCTTTAGGGGGTTTTCTTACCCTATGGCAAGCCTAAAAGTAAATTTTTCCTAAATGTACGTGTGAAATTATTGTGTAAAGTATGAATGGGAGTGTGAAAGGTATTTTGCAGCTTTGAAAAACATAATGTCTTAATGAAATGCATTTCAAAAAAGCAGAAAAGAGAAGTTATTAATTTCAGTTTAAATTGACGTTTTGTAAAGAAATTTCAATATTGGTTTTAAATTTAAATTCTTCATTAGTGTGAAAACGTTTAATAAAAAAAAATAACTCTAAATACCTTTTCTTAAATTTTCACATTACAAATTAAGAACTCTTAAAAGTACGATTTTTCCTAAATTCAACATTTAGAAATATTTGGTAAATCGTAAATATTGAAAATTAACGGTACTTCTTCAGCATTAAAAAAAATCTTTTATGAAATGCAATTCAAAAAGCTGGAAAAGCGAATTATTAATACGTTAGGTGTCTAAATTGAACTTTTATAAGGAAATTCATATTTTTTTTAGCTTTGTGTGTGATCATTACGTTGAGTGAAAACCTATTTAAAAAAAAATTATTAAATACTAATTCGCCTTTTCTTAAATTTCACATTACAAATTTAAACTCTTAAAAGTACGATTTCCTAAATTCACATTTAAATTATTTGATTTAAATTAAAATTGATTTTAACGTATTTGCAGCATTAAAATAAGTTTTCATGAAGATCAATTTCAAAAACAAAAAGCAGAATTATTAGGTTATTTAGGTGTCTTAAACTGACGGTTTTTTAATGATTTCAATATTTGTTTTTATGTATTATATTTCATTAGTTTGAAAACCGTTTATAAATAAATTTAAATTCCTAAAATTACGCTTCTTAAATTATTACATTACAATGTAGAATCTTAACAGAAGATTTTTCCTAGATTCACATTTGAAATATGGTAAGTCTAAGAATTGAAGTTTATTAACGGATATTCAGCAGTTTGAAAAAAGAGATGGTTTCATTGAAAGCAGTTCAAAAAGAAAAAGCGAATTTATATAAGTTTTAGTGTCTAATAATGACGGTTTTTTAAATGAAATTTCACATATTTGCTTTATATACCAAATATTTGTTCATGAAAACTGTTTAAAACAAATTAATAACTCTAAAAAACGCTTCTTAAATGTCACATCACCAATTAAGAAATCGTAAAAGTAACGATTTTCCTAATTACAACATCAAATTTAATTTGGTAATCGTAAAATTGAGTTTTTTTTTGAAAAAATACTGTGTTTCATTGAAATACAATGAGTCGCCAAAGTATTATTTCGATTGATTTTCTGTGTTCTTTAATTGACGTTTTTTAAATGAAATTTCAATACTGTTTTATATTTTCAACATTCATTAGTTGTGAAACCTGTTTTAATAAAAAATATTTAACTCTAAAATTACGCTTTTCTTAATTCTCACATTACAAATTTAGAACCTAAAAGACGATATTTCCTAAATTTCAAATTTGAATTATTGTAAAGCTTAAATTGAGTTTTTAACGGTACTTTCAGCATTTAAAAAATAAATCTGTTTATTGAAAGCCCATGTCAAAAAAGCCTGAAAATTGAATGTATAATAGTTAGGTGTTTAATGACTTCGTTAATAAGACATGTCAATATATTTTTATTTAGCCGAATATTCATTGTTTGAAAACCTATTTTAAAAAAAAAATTTTAAACTAAAGATATGTACTTTCTTGAATTTTCACATTACACATTTAGAACTCTAAAAGTACGACATCTTCTAAATTTCCAACATTCTCTTTTTCGGGAGACCCATAAAAAGGGGGGGGGGGGGGGGGGGGGGGGGGGGTGAGTTTTTAAACGGTATTTCAGCCATGGTCGAAAAAATATGTTGTGTTCATGAAATCCAATTTCAAAACTGCAGAAAAGTAATTTATAATTAGTTTTTAGTGTCAAATACTGACGTTTAATCTCTTCTC
>JABUQX010042608.1:12500-16324 GCA_015478945.1 Trachelipus rathkii
TTGAGTTGACTCAAGGTCTTATTTTCAAATATTAATTATTTTTTAAATATAGATCTTTCTTTCATCAATTAACATTAAAAAATTATTTAAATGAATAAATGTAGTAAATATTTTTATTAAAAAACAGGTATAATTTCTTTTCTATAATTATTGACGATAATTGTGATTTAATTTTTAAATAATGTGTTCTTTCACCCATAGCGCTCATCGTACTTTTGGAAGAGTAATGATTTGAAATCTGAATGAACTGAGGCTATATTTTTTACGTTAGTAATATTTTTGACCGTAGAAGGGAAGGGTGTGTTTTTAATTCTTTTAAAAGAAAATATTATGATACAAATGATTAGTGAGCAAACAATGTAGTGGCATTTTATCATTCTTTTATAGATTGTTTAATTTTAGTAGAAAAATTAGTAAAATTAAAATATTAATAGAAAAATAATAAAATAATAAAATTTAAAAATAAAAAATTAAATTTCATATTATATAATTATTTTAATTATGAAATATTAAAAAAATAATATATATAAATATATATATTATATTATATAATATAATATATATATATATTATATTTATTATATATATATATATATATATATATATATATTAGTAGTAATAAGTACGAGATAGAGCACGCAACATTGCAGAGATTGAGTGCAACATTGCAAATGTTGCGAAGCAACATTTGCAATGTTGCACGAGATCCAGCGAGCGAAGCTCGCGTACATATGATTGTATTTTTTAATGTAAGTAATTTTATGTATGTATATATTATTATTATTATTATTATTTACCTTACCCTACCCCCTTTTTATATTTTCGTATGTGTGCGCACCGTAGGTGCGCACATTCGAGTGTATGTTGATGACGCAGTCATCAACATTACACGAGATGTGATTTACACACATACACACGTTACCCCCTACCCCCATTTTTTCTTCTCCCCCACCATCTCTTTACCCCTACCTCTTAGTTGTTGTTGTCATTGCCCCTACCCCCCTTTATCTGTTGCCATGACTACATCACCTACTCTCTCTCTCGCCCTGCACACACACACACTTACGTTTCCGCGCGCGCCCGTTTTTCTCCCCGCCTCCGACTTGGTCCCGCAGCCTTCGCGCACCGTGGCCCGCTTTCCCGCCTCCGCCACCGCCTCTGCCTTTGCCGCCACCCCCGGTTTGGTATACTCGTTTCGTCTTTCGTTCGCATTGTCATTGAGGAGATGGGGGTTTTACTCCTCCTTACTCCCCCATTCTCTTAACTCCCACTATAAAATTGGACAGGATAGGAACTCGAATCCTGTCCTTTCGGCTGCTTCATCACGGTGGTCACCAGGTAAGTATCGGACTTAACTGACCGTGCCAAGCGGCCTTTCAGACCTTCTTTCAAATCATCTTTATATAGAAATGGAGTTCAAAATGTGTATTAAAAATACGAATAAAATGATTCCCGTGTCTTTTTTATTTCGACTTCACGATCAATTATAGTTATAATTAACCGTGAACTCAAAGGGATTAAAAGCTTACCTTTTTCTTCAAGCCTGATTAACTTTTAATCTTTGCCTGAGGGTATAAAAGAAAGACTAGCTCTTGTTAAAAATAAAAATATATATATATATATATATATATATATATATATATATATATATATATATATATATATATATATATATAATATAATATATATATATATATATATTATATATATAATATATATATTATTCTTTTATTTTTATTATATTTTATATATATATATAATATAATATATATTAATATATATATATATATATATATATATATATATTAATATATATATACTATATATATATATATATATAATATATATATATTATATTAATATATATAATATTATAATATTATTATTCATTATTATTATCTATTAATTATTATTATTATTATTATTAATTATTATTATTAATTATTATTATTATTATTATTTATTATTGTTTATTATTATTGGTTACGAAAGTTTTTTTTTCGTTCCATTTTTCCATTCTTCTTCTTCTCATCTTTTTCTTCTTCTCCATTCATCACAAAATCTACAGCAAAAACAGCAGCAGTCACAAAGCCAAAATAACCTTAAGTGCAACAACAGCATACAACAACAACTACAACAACAACAGCAACAACAACTACAACACAACAACAAACAACAGTCCCGCCACGACCCACAGCAGAAAAGCAACACAAATTCCATAAAGACAATAACAACACAGCAACACAGCAAGCAACAAGCAGCTCACAGCAGCGACAGCCAATGACAAAATGAACAACAGCAACAAACAACAACAACAATCACAGCCACGACAACAAGACAAAAAGAACAACATGAAAGCAACTAGCACCCCCAAAAAGCTATGAAGTGAATGGAATGGTATCCACAAAGGCATTAATTGCAAATCGATGGCATCGATGCATCGATGCAATAATGCCTATGTGACTCTGGTTCAAACACTCCACACACACACATAGCACACGACACACACAACACAACACACACACACACAACATACACACACACACGACAAACACAAACACACACTCCTGATTCTCCCACACGCATTTATTATTACTGTCATTATTATTCATTATTTATTATTATTATTATTATTATTTATATTATTATATTATTATTTTATTATTAATATTATTGTTTATTTATTATTATTTATAAGTTGAAAACGCACGTCGTAATAGAAATCAAATTATTATTATTTTACTCTGCAGCAGATCGTAAAAACCTACGTTCTGCTTTACTTGTGATTGGCCGATGTAAACCCTATCTCAATTCACCCTCCACTATGGTTGGTCGAGAATTATAAATGGCCCCTTGTGATTGGCTGACGTCAGCCTTATCTCTATTACCCCTACATTGTGTTTTGGCGAGAATTATATACGTTCCCTTGTGAGTCTAATCTCGTTTCAAACTATAGTCGCTTTAGCTGTCGAGCTGTGAAGAAGTTCTCTACTCTATCTTAAAAGTGTTCCGCTTCCAGAAAGAACACAATATGATTCGTCTTAATAGGTATACCTCTGTACAAGACATCATTCAGTGGGAAGTTAAGATACCTGGTTGTGGAGTTGCATTCTTATATAAAAGAAACCCGAATGGAACTGAATTCTTCACGTGTGTTAGTAATTCATCATATTACAACACACGGCGTGTTTACATGAGTCCCGATGAATTACTGTGTATATGTAAACACATCGAGTCCTGGCTTACTGACTACTTTAACCCTAATGTGGATTTAAACTACTCGAAAACAGTTATCAGCCAGAGCAAAGGAGCAAAGGAAAAACAGCTTACTCTAACCTTCTCCAAACATGCGAACACAATAGGCGTGGAAGTTAGACTATGGGAGCGAAGAAACGGGTTTAGAAGCATTTGAACGTACTTCACATGGATTCTACATCTCAGGAATACAGCAGCTGAAGTGTATGTCCGAGGTGGGCAGACGGGTGATAAGGCATATGAAGAGAGTGAGTGTGTTATCTAACTATGTAACAGTCGTTCATTATATGTTATACGAGGAATACTATGCATTCAAGAAAATGATGGTTGATGATTCTGAAACTGTTATTAAACGATTCCTAGAAACTATTGATGTGCAGAAATTCATTCATCTACTTAGAAAACGATGGGCGGTAAGCATCTATGCTGACGATCCAGAGACCAAACACACTATGATATCTGAGAGGGAGCTTTTTACATATGTGCTTTCGGATGGTATCGACGAGACACGTGGCTTCATGATAGACAACGATATAAATGATTGGTATATTTGTAAAGATTTACAGAGT
>JABUQX010042609.1:5000-39771 GCA_015478945.1 Trachelipus rathkii
TTGATGAATAATTTCTTCAGGTAACCCATCCATATATAGTAGCAGCGGTATGTGATGCCAATTAATATTGTACGTACAATATAGTACATTTGTGAATCTTTCTTCTATTTTAACCAGAGAGCTCAGTAGGCGAAGTGAAAGTTTATCTGAAGATGTAATCTGTGAGCTATACAGTGTCGACGGAAACA
This sequence comes from Trachelipus rathkii, assembly GCA_015478945.1. Classification (NCBI taxonomy): domain Eukaryota; kingdom Metazoa; phylum Arthropoda; class Malacostraca; order Isopoda; family Trachelipodidae; genus Trachelipus; species Trachelipus rathkii. Next base: position 5,189 of record JABUQX010042609.1, read on the forward strand.
TCCATGTTAAATTGAGGTTGGTAGACCTGGGTATTAACAGTGACAGTGTGACTATTGTTTACGTCTTCACTGGTTTGCATGTTACTTGTTGCTGAAACCTTATTTAATTGCTGTTAGTTGTCTGAAGGAATCTTTTAGAGGTGTTCTTCTTTCCAGGATCAAAAATTATGTAGTGGAGGAGTTGTTGTTGGTTATCTTTTGTACTGTTCCTCCACTGCAAAGGTTGTTGATGTAGTTCGCCTTCGTATTCTTCTGTTTCAATTTTTTCTTCTTCTTCATGTTCGGCTTTCTTATCTGAGACGATCTTCTTGTACTTTTAATCGGTTTTAAAGTTAGACAACATGCTTTATGGGATATTCATTTTTATTATTAAACATGGTATTATATATATTATTATATATATATATATTATAATATATATATATATATATATATATATATATATATATATATATATATAACACTTTCGTTGCAAACGAAAACAGTTGAAAAAGTTTTAAAAATAACAGTTATATATATATATGAAAAATCTTTTTGCAGCTCATGTCTGTAGAAGATAGGAAAGTTATTTGTTATACATGACAAAGATTATTACATAATAATTTTTAGGAATTGATTGGAATTATTTCTGTAAATAGTTGTTGTTTAAGGGGACGCTGCGCGTATGGATTTCCTAACTTTTGAGGGTAGAAATCATCAATTCTATGATTTTTAGGTTTTAACACTTTCTAGTGTAAAATTTAATGCTCTTTCGAATGGTCTGGTTATTTTTAACAGGCAAGAAATATTTTATTCACAATATACAGGGGGATACGGGGGGTATTCAATTTTGGTAAGTCATAAATGAAAAATCCCGATAACCTTTTTATTATTCATGTGATCAGCATGAAACTTTCGGAGCAAGTATAGTTGGGGAAGATACACATTTTTTGTTAAAATAAATTTTTTGTATGGAGAACGGATTTGCCTCTGTGCATGGGAAAATTTCTAAATTTTCAAAAGTTTCCCCATATGCAGCGGCAAACCCCTTGAGTTTACAAAACATTTATCTAAACAAAAAATGTAAACCTTGCCTAGTAGTATATGATCTGAAAGTTTCGTATTGATTGAACAAAAAATAAAAAAATTATCATGAATTTTTTTCGTAGCAAAAAAAAAAAAAAAAAAAAAAAAAAAAAATTGGAACTGGTGGCGTGTAACTTTTTTAATATTTACTCGATTGCAATGAAACTTTCACAGCTTGTGTACCTCTACAAGATATACATATTTCACTTTAAGATTAATATTTGGTATGGCTGCAGAGTTTCAGTCGTGAGTCTGGGGAAATACATATTGAAACTTTGAAATACTTTCTCATCAAGTCTTTTTAGTAACCTATTATCTTTCAGCATCATATTCCTTCTTGTAAAGCAGGTTCTTTACTAAATTTCTATATATTTATATATGCTCTGCAAATTTCAAACTGATCGTATAAATAATAATTAAGTTTTTATGATTTTTTATTTTTGAGTTGCCAAAATTTTTTTTAATGATTGGTGTCACGCAACATATTTATTATTCATCTGATAAGAATGAAATTTTTATGGCCTTTATAACTTGACGATATGCACATCTTTTATTTAGATAAATTTTCTGTACGCCCAATGGTTTTGCTACTACTCGCAGGAAAACTTTTTAAAATTTATAAGTTTTCCCATGAACAGCGGCAAAAGCGTTTGGTATACAAAAAATTTATTTTAACACAATATGTGTATCCTTTCTAATTATACATGCTCTGAAAGTTTCGTATTAATCGGATATATAATAAAAAAGTTATTACGATTTTTCTTTTTTAGTTGCAAAAAAAAAGAAAAAAAAAAAAATTCAAATAATTGATGGCATATAACATTTTTACTATTCATCTGATTAGAATTAAATTTTTACAACTTGTAAAAATTGGTGAGATACACATTTTTTCATTTATATAAATTTGTTGTATACCCAACGGTTTGGCCACTGCTCACAGTTCAACTTCTTGACTATTTTACTAAAAAAACTTTTTTTTTACATTGAGCTGCTATCTCGGGGTATAACAAAAAATCCAACACTATTTTATATTTTTCTTTTTTGTTTTCAATTTTGTATGCATTGAACTACATTTTGATGTATGATTCATGCAAATATAAAAACATTTGGTATATTTCATAAAACTTTTAAATTTTATGGAAAAAAAAAAGTTGAGATTTAGCAAAAAAAATCAAAATAAATTTTTTTTTCTCCATATATTGCTACTATTTGTGAGTTATTTCATAAAACATATGCCTATGGCAAGTATTTCAGTGAAATCCGCTTGCAAAAATCTTTTGTAGTTCAGCAGAAATTCACTGTTAAAAATTGCTGACTAAAAATGTTAAAAATGCTGATTCATGATATTTGGGAAGAAATTACACAAAATCTAAACACTTTTTTGCATATGTCATCAAAACAAATATTGTCGAGAAATCTTTCCTCTTTCGAATGGTCTATAATTTATCCCAAAAAAATTACATTAGTGTTGTTAGGAATCCTTACGCGCAGCGTCCCCTTAAACGTATATCATATATTTTAATAGTTTATAATAAGTTTTTTCACTATATATAAATATATATATATATATATATATAATATATATTTGAAATATTAAACTAATATAGATGTTATTTGTTAACGATCTGGTAAAAAATATTCTTGTATAAATATGTATGGATGAAAATAAATGCATGCTCGCATTACAAATTGTACATAAACATTATGTCCCAGGTGGGTTTGAACCCTTACCCTATGATGTTAAAACCAAGAGTTTTACCTCCCAGCCACGATAGGCTAAAAGGAAATCTACCAAGGATTGATGATATTCCACCATCGGTTATCCTCCGGAAGACTCCCCCGCCTACACTCGGGCCAGGGGCAAGACTGGGTAATTTTTTATCGGGACTGCATATTGTATGGATGAAAATAAATGCATGCTCGCATTACAAATTGTACATAAACATTATGTCCCAGGTGGGTTTGAACCCTTACCCTATGATGTTAAAACCAAGAGTTTTACCTCCCAGCCACGATAGGCTAAAAGGAAATCTGGGACATAATGTTTATGTACAATTTGTAATGCGAGCATGCATTTATTTTCATCCATACAATATGCAGTCCCGATAAAAAATTACCCAGTCTTGCCCCTGGCCCGAGTGTAGGCGGGGGAGTCTTCCGGAGGATAACCGATGGTGGAATATCATCAATCCTTGGTAGATTTCCTTTTAGCCTATCGTGGCTGGGAGGTAAAACTCTTGGTTTTAACATCATAGGGTAAGGGTTCAAACCCATCTGGGACATTATATATATATATATATATATATATATATAATATATATATATATATAGTATATATATATAATATATAATATATATATATATATATATATATAAATATTGGATGTTGACACCGTTTTGAAAATTCTCATCTGCATGATGTAGCAGCGGATGTGCAGATTTCAAACCAACAAAATCTTAAATAACCAGAATTAAGTATTATCCACGATACACCTTTGAGATGGAAAAGTAAGCTACAAATTAAAGAGCTCACATTAGACGAGAAGGAAATCTTTGATTTTGGGTAGAAGATCATTACTAAAAATATATCAAAGAATCAACAGTTCTTACAGTATCTGAATGTATGACTTTCCTCTTGGCGTCAAAAAGTGAAGATAAATTCGAAACTGAAGACCAAAAAAGGATGTTAAAATTCTTGAATAGTTTTCTATGGAATAAAAGAGCACCAAGCGACTTGTATTTTCTAGAATGGATGAAAATTAATGGTAAAATATCTTTCATTTGGATTTTGTCCCAAGCTATCTAGCTTGTACTCTAAACACTGTTCTGAACTAAAGTTTGCTTAGTAGTTTATGATTAAAAGTAGTATATAATTGAAAGCACAATGGACTTAGAGGTAAAATGAAAAGAAATTTATTTTCTAAGGTGTGATAATTTTCTTTAATAAGGTTCATATTTTAAAAATGTTTCAACCACTATCTGCAAATTGTTGGGGGTTGGGGCTAGTGTTTAAGGGATGCATGATAGGTTGAAGATGGTACCGCACTCAATCGTTATTAAAACTTGTCTAAAAAAGAAAATTTTAAAAATTTCCTCAACAAATCGATGGGGCAATCGACAAAAAAAAATCCCCGGAAATTTATTTCAATTATTTTTTTTATTAAAAAATACTTGTTAATAATTATTTATAATTGTTATTACTGATGAAGCTACTTTCTGGTGAGTATCGTCTTTTTTTGCGCTGATATTTTTTGCTTTTTATACTTTTAACATTTGCCCAAAAGATTTGTCAGAAAATTTTTAAAGTATATTTTATATAATATATTTTATACCTTCCATTTATTAAAGAAAAAACTGAAATTAATTGTAAACCCCTTAATAGTTATAAGCTTTATTAACCATCTCCTATTATCGTAGGAGAACTTTCATTATGTTGATTTATAATACAAAAAAAAGAATATTTTTTTTTTTTTTTTTTACTTTGAATAATATATCTTAAGAAAATTAATACTCTTAGATTAATATATAATATATAATTATATTGTAAATAGTACAAAATATATATAAATAAGTCAAACTTATATTATGATAAACGGTATTATCAGTTATAAAGACCTAATATTTAACATTAATATTAAAGTAAGTAAGCAATAAAAAAACTATTTATATATCTAATAAAAATAATAATAATGGAAAAATAATCTTATTTAGAAGAACCAGGAATTAAGTACGCATAAATACTAGTAAATTATTAATCTATCATTATTATAAAGGACCCTAACACCACTTAATTAATTAAAATAATATCAAAAATTACTAAGTAAAGCTTTATTTCAAGTTTATTAATATTATTATTTAAAATTATTATCCGTATTTAAGAGATTTAATATTTTTTTTTAAGAAAATAAATTTTTAATATATGCTTAAATTCGTTATATATATAATAATAATATTATATAATATTAATATAATATTAATTTCTATATTATAATTATATTATATTATCATTATATATCTATATATATTATATCTATTATATACTATATATTTAATTACTATTATTATTAAAATCTACTATAATATATATATATAAAGTGATTTGTAGGGTGGGTTAAATATGTTATAATTTTATGGATGATAGATATTTGACAAAAAAGTATTCACAGCTTTGAATACAGAACGTTTTCTCAAAAAAGGATTCTCAGCTTGATTATTAAAATATTAGAAATAGTAGTGACCTGGATATGGTGGACATATACCAGATATAAGTAATATTAAATAATTATAATAATATATTAATCATATATATATCTAGAAGCGTATATATGATATCAATAGACTTAATAAATATTTCTGATAACCACTTGGTATTCAAATGCAGTCTAAATCAGGAACTGCTATGTCATTATAAAGTTGGGAGCATGCTACAACACACCGACCCACTCATATACTATAATATAAAGTTATTATGGGTAGAGGTGCCCTATATTGATCATCATTATAAAACATAGTTAATATAAGGAGATTTCACTATGCATTATAAGGTTAAAGTTAAGCCGCCAATAGCAATTAATTTATTATCTTATAAAGAGTTAACAGAAGTATAATAGAGGAGCTGATCATATAGTACTCTATTTTAACATATAAATATAGGTTTAACATTAACGTAGTAATATTTAACACAAGAAAATATTAATTGGCGAATAGTATAATAGTGATTTAAATTTAACATGGGTGTGAATTGTAAAAATTGTTATTGTTATTAGTTAGTTTGGAAAGTATGTTTAAAATTGTCTGTTTTTTATGTGACTGTATAAAATAATAATATTATCTACTTAAAAATAACATAAATCGGAAAACAATTTAGGTTAAAATATTATACTTATTCAAGCATACTTTACCTATTAATTCGTTTATGTATAGGTTAGGACTATTATATATATAGTGTTATAGAGTTGATTAAGGTATATACTATAGTATTTACGTATATATTATTATATTTATATATATATATATATATATAGCTTGTGCTCCCCTTCTACATCATACTATACAAGCCATGAATTACTAATATATATTATTTTATATATATAACTATATAGGTATTTATATTAGAGTATATATTATATATATAATACTTGTTAATATTATATTGTCTTATATATACTATTTATATCACTTTTATATAATATATCTTTATTTATTAGATACAATTTGTCAATCCAAGTACTTTTCGACAATTTTGATCATCACGTTTTGAGATTGTTTCGATAATGTTGAACGATATTTTTATCGATATTTTGATAGATATCTATTATTATAGCTCAAGCTTGGTATGTTATGTCCTCTATTACTTTCTTATCAATTTTATCTTAACCTTGCGTTAATGTGGCATTGCGGTCTGGTCACTAAATTGAGATGTAGCCGTTATATACGCTATCATATACTATATTATATATTATATATTATTTATATAAACGAAGGCAACGTATTCAATTAATATCTCATATATATATATTCTATCTATTATTTATGCCGCTATATATATATATATATATTATATATCATATTATTACAATATGTAATATATTATTATTATATTATCTATATATATATATTTTGAATCATATGTTTTGCCTTTAGTTAATCCCATCCGCGTCAGGAGAAATGGTCTTAACTTTGAAGAAAGTATACATTACAACAGATTTGATTTTACCATATATATACAATCTAATTTGTATCTATATATTATAATATATAGTAATAATTTTTACTACTTATCTATTATTATAATATATATATATATATAAATATATATAATATTATATATTTATATTATATATATAATTATAATCATATATATTTTACCAATTTTCCGGATATATATATAATTTTTATATTGGTTGCCTTGTCCAGTAGTCCATTTAAATACAGGTTACGTCAAACTGGGGTCTGGCTCTACATAGCTTCTTTGAATATAGTCCGGCTAGGATTGGCATCTGTCCCATACGTATTTAATTTTAGTAAGGTTATGACTATTAAAAGGTTAACTATGGTTATTTGAGTTACGATTATTATTAATTGCGTGTAGTTTATACTGTTAATATTTTTATCTATTTTAATTCGTCAAATAAATTTATATGATAATAGTATTTAAGAGATTATATATATTTATAAATATATATATATATATATATATATATATATATATATAATAATAAAATTATTTTAAATTATTATAACGGAATTATAAATTTTATATTTAAGATATATTAATAAGTATTAAATATATATATATTAATATATTCACATACCTATTTAATATTGGCCCCAAACCTCGGCAATACTTGGTGAATATAGATTGTTTATTTGTCCATATACTTAGATAAATAGGATATATTACATAATGGAGCCGGATTCTCCGCTCGCTAAAGTATAGTGCTATGAAAGTAGGAACATTTATATTGACTAAAACTATATAATTATTAAAAACAGAAATCTAAAATATAAATTATATAATACTATATATAACTTAATATATTATAACTAGTTAAATTATTAATATTATATATATATTAATATATATATATTAATAATCTATATATAATAAATTAATATAATTAATATATCTATATAATATATATATATAATGAATATTGGAATCTGCAAACATATAGTGGACTAGAACAGCACAAAAGGATTAATAATAGAATTAAATTTTTTAAAACAATTTATAATTTATAAACTACCATAAATAAATTAGACAATAAGATGTCTAAAAAAGGCCGCTTTTTTATTCCTACACCTATATTAGGAGACATTTTCGTACCACCTACGGTTTATGAGGCTGGGCACCGATATTGCCGAGCAGACGAAAAAGCGTTGCGCAGAGAGGTGGTGCATTAAATGGGGATTTTACTATTCTCACATTATAATTATCTATACTATGTTTTATTGTTTTAAATGCCAATACTAAATTTAAATCCTTACTTCGTCAATTAGCAGAGGACTAGTTAATTACAACAAGGAATCGCTCATGGGATTGAGCGATTGTCTACATCAAAGGGTATTTTACTTTTTCCTCAACACTCCAGAAGTCATGCATTGCGCAAGTTAATAAACATACAAATAGGAATGGAAGGCATGACTGCACATATCTTTCATATTTTGAGGTGTTGGCTTTTCACCTAATCGAGGTGGATTTTAATCTTCTACATGTCCTAAACTTATCACCAAATAACTGTGAGATTTAGAAGAACTATAGACAGTACTCCCACAACCCCTTACTCGTTTACTCCCTTACGTTCATAGGTTTCTAGACGAAAACCGCCAACTGCTCTAAATACAGACGTAAGAGTGATATGTCATATAGCCTGTGAATATATATATAAATTTTAGGTGCTTATTATAATAATAAGCCTTAGCCTAAATAATAAGTACCAACTATTAAATAAGACTATCAATATATTATATATATATTTATTAATATAGGCTTACATATAATAAATATAAGGTATAGATGAACATATAAGCTGGTCAGATATTACAATTCAGGCTAATATACCTTTATTACCATAAATGTAATACAACCAGAGCGACTTTATTATTTAATATTATATAAATTAACTAATAAATATAACAGATTATTATAATAAATATAATTATAATATGTCAATTATCAATACTTATATAATATAATTATGTAATAATAAATATAACTCTAACAATTACAAAACATATATATATATCTATATATAAGCCCCTATACTTAACTTACTATAGTATTATATGGAAAAATAACGTCTATATGTAGTGATAACTTATATATAATTCTAATACCTTCATACATGTCATCTCAAATTAGACACTTTACTTCCAGTACCAAAGTAACAGACAATTTAATTAATAAAGTTAGTTAAATACGTTAAAAAAAATTTCAGTGAAATGACAACCGTAACACTTTAAATAAAATATAATAGAATACCTTAAAATTATAGTAACTAAGTCATATATATATATATGATAGTATATACCATATATAAAAGAAGTAAACTTATTACTCGACGCCAAAAATAAATGTGGCAGCAATTCGCTCTACTCATTAAATTATAAAACAATCATCAACAAAATACTCCACCAATCACTGATTGACGCTTCTATTATTATGAACAACAATCAGCCTCCGCACCAGGTAAACGATACAATCACCGCTTTAACCACAGCAATTAACCACTAGCAGCCTTTGTAGTCATATTATCAAACCATTTATCATTTACACACCATTTAAAGTACTTTTTTCTTCATCCCACACATATTTCTGAATCATTCTACTGTCTTCAATTTTATTTTAATAAATACTAGATAACCCTAATAATCCCTAATAATATTACTCCATCTATCAGCGCACATTTGGACACTTTAAATCTAAGCTACAGGCACTTAGCGAAACCGTCCAAACGGCCCAGTCTTATTTAAGTAGGAAGTTATCGGACTACTATCCCATCTCTAAATAAAAATATAAATAGTATAATATTTTAAAAATTTATATATCTTTCGTCTAGAATTAAAGCATACGTAGTACTACCATAATAAAATTTATTATATAGATCATTAAAACCATGAGAGTTTGATATTTTGAAAATATCATTTAATAAATTAGTTTAAAAATATTGTCAACCTCTATATAAATTTGTCAACTTTGAAAAATTTGATAATTTTTTTTATAACATTTTGAGTTAATATAAAAGTTTATAAAATAATAGTGGATGATGAATTTTTAATTAATTTTTTATAAGTGACTAAATCTCACAGACAGTATGAATGGTTAACTTTTAAACGCTTAGAGCCAATGAGATACTTTATGTTCTAAGTGCAACAGAACTAGAGCAAACCCGCAACCGAGCCTAAAATAGGTCTTGAATTTTCACTTGCTTATAATCTTAAGGATCCGACAACCAAATTAATTATAAAATTGAATTTATATAATAATATACGAGAGAGTAATATACTAGGGTGATGACTCTCGGGAACATAGATTGACCATGTTATTAGGCAAAAAATCAACGTTCTAATTAGTTTACGCCTGATTTATAGTTATATATTAATTGACTAATTAGTTAATTTGATATGTAATTAATAATTAATGTAAAATTAATAAAATATATGATATTTATATATTTAAAGAAAAATAAAATTAAAAAAGAAAAATTACCTAGGAAAAATATATAAAATGAGCAGTAACTAGAGCTTATAAATAAATTAATAATAATATTAATTAATATAAAACATTTAGGTATTATTATTACTCTCTGAAGGTGATCTTACTTCACATAAGCAAATTTTAGAAGGTGAAATTATATAAACACAGAGAATATATATATTTATTTCGTCTTTATCTTAACGTTTTTTGTGGCGATTTTAAATAAAGCTAATGTTTCGTAAAAAAAAATATAGAGATTTTCATATTATTACTAGATAACTAATTTTCACAGGCCAGGGTATGATGTTCCGAAGGTTATTTATTATATCCGTGGAGGTAGTTAAATTACCTGACTTAGTCATTAATTTCTTCTTAACAACGTATAATCAATTATACTATAGTAATCTGTTGTTATATAGAGGTAACATAACTAAATAACTAAAAGTTTGAATTATCACTGTAATAATACCATTAAAACGTAATATTATATATACTATGTATCAGAAGTAATTATTAATTATATATTACTATTTATATATAAAATTAAGAATTAATTAGATTGAATGATTTTAAGAAAAAAAGAAAACATTAAATAATTCTAATAAGATTAGTTGACCAAAATAGAATTACATTCATTACTGAATCTCAAAGGTTTAGCGGGTTGAACTAGTATGCTATGATGATTATTGTATTTATGATGTATTTATTAATTAAAACTATTAATAATAGTAAAATCAATGAACAATTTCAATTTTTTATAAACTCTTATAATTTATATTTGATTTTATTTTTATAATAATTTTAGTTGCTTTTAATTACATAAATAGTGATGTATAGAAGATATAGCTCTTTAAATAGTATCATAGCTAAACCGTATATAATTAAGAATATCTAAGGCAGTAAATAAATAAACAATGGTCCTACCAACTTAAAATCGTTAAGTGTATAGAGTACGTATATATAGAAGTCGTTATAATCTAGTTTAGATTCAACTTATAATTATCCTTATGAGTATATGTTCGAATAGCCAATAGCACTCAATGCTCAACCTGTCCTCAACGCTACATGTGATTATTTGGCTCAACCTCTATACCTGAAGTTTTAATTTATAGAAAATTGTGTTCTCATGCATTTTACCTATTTTTCTCAATATTAATCCAATAAGGTACTACCATATCATAAAACACCTAAGATGACAACTAAATCCTACTTCATTCAATAAACCTTAGACTACTTATAATATATAACTCACCAGACTGTTAGTGCCTTTTTGCTTACACAAGGATGGAATATCATGGGCAATACTATATATATGAAAGGTGAGTGACCATGACGAGTCACATACCTAGCCCATTCTCTATACATCCAAACTATACCTAATATAAATTATTTTGAAAGAAACTTGTACTAACTATAATCATATCAAACTATTGCTAAAGACCATTTTGTCTATACCTCACTTAACTTCAATTTACTAAAACGACATATATATTATACCATAAATTATTATTTAAATACAAGTAAATCTTGCCGATAAGAGCATCAACATTACTTCACACAATATAATGAAGTGCAACTGAGTTGTCATAGTTAATATCATCAATTATTATAAGCCAGAGGAGGAACAAAATAAGCAGATATCCTAATATTAATAATTATATATACATAATAGCTATATCATTATAGCATAATTTAGTAGTCAATAAATAATTAAATAACTATTATATCCTCAATCCACTTACTATTATTATTGATACTCATATATAGTACTCAGTATATACGGAATATATACTAATATATAGAAGATAATAACATAAAAACATTACATATTTTATATATTATACAACCTGTATTCAATAGGTCATACTAATATATAATCAAACTATATACGACGCAAAGATACCCTATATTATATATTAATATATTAACATACTACGAAAAACTATTATAAAATTTTAGCTTACACGTTGTGATTGACTATCTATAATAAACAGTAGAAAGAATAAGCTTAATATATTAATATTATATTATTCTAACTACTAGCTAAACGCCATTATTATATCCAGTACAAGACGCATTTACCAGCATAAATATGATATGACTATCTATAATATAATATACTTAAGTGATACACGATTAAATAAATACACTACATATATATAATTAGATATTAAAACATAATATATAAGTGAATAATAAAACTATATACAATATTTGATATAGTAAATATAATTAATTATAATACTGATAAATAATAATATATTAATGATTACTATATAATTAAATATATTAATATCATATATTATAACTATATTAATGAATATGTTATTAGTATACTATATTATTATATTTATATATATAATACTATATATATATTATTATTTATTAAAAATAATTAAAAATATAATATATAGTACATACATATATTCCTGTATATATTTTATTATTATAATTGAAAATAATATATATTAATAATTATATTATATGTTACCTATATATGTATATATTACCTAACCAAACTTAACATATAATATAAGTCAATGACGAAATAAAGTGAAATTAATCAATTTTTGTGATGGAATGCCATTGTTTAATTAAAACTTATTATTATTTTTCATACAATTATAGTAAAATAAATATAAAGTATGGACATTTATTTTTGGAGGGTGATATATTATTATGATATATATTAATCATAGCTATCACCTAATACAGAGCCGGTCGGGTGGACATAGTTATATATATATTAATAATATAAAATTGAATATTAGTATGTACAATGTAAGTTCTAACACGAGCGGCACTCGCAGTAAGGGTTTGAGTAGTGCGATGAGTGTGCCTACATGCACGCCGGTCCGCATGTGGCACTATTGAGATCATGGGCAGGGGATTTTATGATTGAGGATTATACACGTGGCATTCGTGTGTGAGAATACCACGAGAGTTAGCATGAACAGAGGGGGTTGGTTCTCGGAGAGAAACCACATTAATACGGGAGATAGTAGATCCTCAACCTACGTTCGGACCTAAAGTATTACACTGTTATTAGGTGGTATCTGCATAGATATTCTAGAGCGGAGGGGCTTAGCCTCATGGTTAACGAGGTAAGAACAACTCTTCTCGTGGTATCACCTTTATAAACTTCTCATGAGCTTATTGCTCGGTGTCAAATACCTGCAAATAAAGAGTGGAGAGTACCCTAGAAGCGACATACTCAGAATCGGTTACAGGGAAGAAGTTACAACTCAAAGTGAGTATGTATATTACACCCCGGTAATTTAGAGGTAAAGCCGTTAAGAACAAAGTAATACAGCGTGAGACGATGCAAGAACAACACTACGCATTCCTTGGTAACCAAAAAATAACAGGTTTTGATCGTGCTCATCAAATAATCATTATAGAGGACAAATGGGTAATGTAAACAGAATTATTGATAGAAATATAAAATTTGATCTTTTTAAATACATTCATAATTGAACCTCAAATAGGAAAAATTATTTATTAGTTAAATAAAAAACAATAAAACAAAGTTTTACTAGAAAGTTCTTATTTTATATTATTAACGAGTAAACCGTTAAAAATATTCTCTGTAAATAGGCTTATCTACTGCATATTACTATATACTTAGATTAATCCAAAAATGATAATCTATGTTTTCCCTGTGTATTGTAAGTTTTTGAGATAATGCATTTTTTTTAATTTAATTTATTTTTTACATTTTACTGACGTAACAATATATTTGACATATCTCACATAATATATATATATATATATTGCATTCTTGGAGAAAATCTAATAATAAAAACATTCTTTTCCTGTTATTTTAAAATCTCATCAGTAGGTCTTCCATCTTTACGACTAGCATTACAAATAATGGTTTGTATACAACAGTCAATATAAAGTAAATAATATAAGTTTAAAATCTGCATATCTTTTTAAATTCGAGTTGGTTTAACTGATGAATGCTATATTTTCTCTAATAAGATTAAATATTAAAATTTATAGATATATTTTATCAAAGGAATAAATGATTAGTATATATCCCTTAAAATAATAAATTCGGGATGCAAATTCGATCCAAAGCTATTTTTTACGGGAGGTAAGAAACATCGACTGGGATAAATAAGCGGACATATCATATATTACTAGAAAGTAATTGTTTAATCAACAAACTTAGTATATAATTATTGGAATGAAGATAACTTGTATTTTATATTAATATATATATTATTATATTAATATTATCTACTTTAAATTTTTGGGTTATATATATATTATGAAGCTATATTTAGATTATCTATATTAATAATAACCACTGTAGTGAATATCAATATTATTACGCATTAACCTTGAGTCGAATAGACGTCGCATGAGTACATAAGTCGGATTACAGCGGAAGAGTCTGCAGTCGTGGGAGTAATGCTGAGTACAACCAGTTTAGTGACGCTGCGAAGATCAGTGTGCATTAATTAATAGTTGGTCTAGCTGATCAGGGTTAGATAAATGATAAAAGAAATGCAACATATATATGGGATCTGATAAAGGGCACTGTGCTGGGCAGAAATTGTTTAATGCATTTGGCATATGAACATCTAATACCAATTCAAAGCGAAGATATATATGTGGAGGTATATAATAAAACATGGCTTTACTTCACTGCTTGGATAAACTTTACAACTATCGATTATCGATACTATTTATATATTATCAATTTCTGTAATAATAATATTAAATCTTATATATTATTATATAATATATATATAATATATAATTTATATATATATATTATATTTATTATTATATATATAATATATGTATATTAATAATATATATATTATATTATATATAATGCGATATCAATTAGGATTCTTTCTCTGTCTATAAATATCAGTGTACAACTTACCAAATAGTCCGAGGGATAATTTACTTTTAAAAGTTTAAAGAGATATTTTATTTACACATGTGGTTAATATTCATCTATGTCGGCCAGACTTCCATCTACGGAACGTTTTCAAAGGAAGGTGATATAATTAATTAGCAAAATCGAAAATATTACACTATACTATTTTTAGATATATATATAAACATCATAAAGATATCTATACTAATATATATATATACTATATATATATATACTATATTATAATATATAGGTACCTAATCAGTTATAGTTTTATATATATTATTATATATATACTAATATATATATAATTTTAGCCTCAAAATATATAGAAATATTTTTTTTAAAAGCTCTGCAATTTTGCACATATTTTCCCTATTATAAAATGGGTAAAGACCTCACCACCTGTAAAGATTTATTCGAAGCCTGTATGAAAATTGATGCTTTAGTTCTTAAAGCATTGATTTGTCTAACATATTTCGATTTGTATATCAACGCCATAAAGAAGTTTGTGAAAAGTGGGAAGAATGTGAGAATTTCACGCAAACGGTCAAATTACAGAAAACTTCGCCTAACAGAGGCCGATAGAAAGCATCTATCTACACGGCCTGATTTGTCTTAGGTGCAAAGAAAGTTCTAAAGATGAGAAGATTTGAACATTTTCCCTAAGATTTCTATTATTTTATTAAACTTAACATATTACATTTTTTTACTTAAAGACCAACTGGGGTTAAAAGGTAGGTCTGACCCAGTTACGGCACGACAATTCATCCTAGGTTATGGTTCTACAGGGTTTTTCGGTCTACAAGACAGATACATCGTAGGTTCGCCGCACTATGTCAGTCTACGGCAACAGCGACGATTGCTGCGTCCTAGATTAGGTCGTAAACTGTATCACACTGCGCTTTCTAAGTCTAGGTTGGAGTCTGCACTGAAAGTTTGGTTAGATGCCGTCAGATTATACTAAATTCATATAATAGTCTTATAAACTAGCTCATTTATATATATATCCTTTGAGGGGTATTATATATACTTTTATATAATAATATAGTTTAGTTTTATATATATATATAATAACTAGTATAGTATATATATACTTATATATCTAAAGTGCCATATGTTATAAGATACTCTACTTAACGAATATAAAATAATAAAATAATACACTATTTGATTACTACTATCGGTATCGATATATAAATCGAAATCGAGAGGTCAGAAAGAAGACTCAAGTTTTACCAATCATATACTTATAGTATATATTTGGTCATAAATGGATTATATTATATATTATAATATATATATATTATATATTATATAAATTTATATATATTATACTATTTATTATATTTATTATATATATATAATATATATTATACACATAGAGTATTATTATATTACTATATTATACTACTTAAATATATCTATACTATAGAGGTGTGCTATACCTATATATATATAGGTTTATCTTCTTCCGTTTTGGGAGATAAAGAAATATCGATTTACGATATCGACCTCCTTCGTACGATATATTCCGCTCCTATTGCATATGTAGTTAATGTAAGACTTTGAAATGTTATCGTGTATATCAATCTTTGAAAATAATGTAAACATTTAAAGATGTTAACTAGTAGTTATTAAATTATAAAACATATGCTTTAGGAAAAATTTGGAAATTAGTTCCTTTAGTTATTTAACATATAAATTAATGATTAATTTATATAAGGATCCATGAACTTATATGAAACTATATTATATTCGCTGACAGCTGATTCCGTTACCCATTTTTGATATTTCCTGCTTATATCCTTAACAAACATAATTTATATTACGTTTATTAGGTAAACTAATTTATAGTAATCTGAAAATTTAGTATAGGGTATATATATTAATAAATTATGAAACACTTATTATATATACTATATAACTAATATATAATATATATATATATATAAGATTATATAGATATATATATTAGCATAAATTTACTATATATATATATGATACTACCACATTATATAGGGATATATTAATAAAGTATTTGTTAGTATAACTATTACCATTAGTATACGAGCTAATTATCTTCTATAATATATCATATACATTATATATATATATATTAATTATAATATACTTATCTTATTTATAACTTTTTAATAGTATTATATAATTAGGGCACACAACGTATATTATCGTCTAATATAGAAAGGTAAAAGTTACATAAACTGGCATAAATATCGACAATACCGCTGGAAGATCTGCTCATGCAGCCATCAGTGTCACGTGTTCAGCTAAAACTCCAAATAGAAAGAATCGTCGACTAAAATTATCCACAGCTGTTTTTGGAATTTTTTCAACTACAGTGTGTTATGACTTTTCTTTACTACTGCGTTAACTACTGGTTTTTTTTTGTTCTTTTTTCTAGTGATATTATTTAGGGGCTTCGACGCCGACGGAAGCGACAAGCTAGATGGTGGGGGTAGTCGAATGTCCCCCCCATGTTTACGTCCCCCGACTGATGGCGATAGACCCTGACGGACTTTGGTTCTATGTCAACTATCTGTTGCGTATTTACTCCCTGGGTATTCCCTTTAGTTAAAAAAAAACAAAAAAACTGTCATTGGCAGCACAAAAAACGTCTAGACGTCGCAATATTTTTTGTTCATTTGGCTTACTGGACAATAATTCCTGAAAAAACATCTGACATCTAATCAATTTCGTTTCGATTAGGCTTTTTGGGCTAACATACTTTGGTTAATACTACCTGTCCTCAAGGTATCAGCTTCATATATTTAATATTACATAAATTATATTCAAAACTCATTATAGTTTAATATATATATAAATATATCAAATATATTTACTTGATTTAATTATATATATATTATATCCTCATATGCTAATTATATATACTAATATATCGGGATAGGGAAGTGAGATGCTAGTTATATATCTTTTATATTTTCCCATTATTACTATAATAATAATATATATTTATAGATAGTATATTATAATATATATATATATATAATATATATGCAGCAGTTCCCGAAGAGTTAGCATGTACACTAGAAAACTATAGAGGACACTCTATACAAAAGGCATAAATTATAATATAACATTTTTGATTTCAGCAAGTAATTTCATAGAAGAAACTTAAAAAAAAATTTATTTTATTGTAATATTTATTTTTCAGTCGTTTTTCTTTTAAATATCTTACTGTTCAGGAATCTGTTGATTTTTCATCGAGATGCCGAGGTCCTTTATGATAACGTGCATTAGTTTATATCATCTAGTAAAGCTAAAAGTGGCCAAATATCAACTTTTATTTTTAATACTACGCTACGTTGGGAGACCGCTGATTATTTTTGGTATGTTATCATATTTTTTATAAGTTAATCCAATTTTATTAGAAGGGTTCGAACGTCTTTTGTTCCTCGCTACGAGAGATGATCTATTTTGATGCGGGGTGAACAAGTTATTATTCATTCACCTACCGTAGCGTCCTCCTCTCCGGTTATTTGAAATTTTTTATCGCAATGTTATGACCTATCAAAGATTCTTTTTTCCGTGGATACTGATTCAGGCCTAATGTTCTGTTTATAAACTGGAATTAGTATGTTTTCCTTCCGTGGTGTCAGTGGTTAGAGGGGCACCGTACATGAGTTCTAAACACTTATACAACAACAAATAATTCAATCATTTGGCACCTTTGCGTAGTCTACAGTAATTATCGTTCTTAATTAAGCGGATACGGATATTATTTACGATACTGTAAAAGAAATGTGGAGACCTTTGTTTATTTTTCAACAATTTTTGTAATTTACCAATTGTATAATTGTTTTTATACAAGCGATAAATTTTTTTTATTATTTATATTTTAGATTTCCGCGTCATAAATATATTTATCTTATCGTGTAGCTAGTTTAGTTATATCTTACTTATATTCATATATATAGTCCTGAGTGTTCTGTCGCGAATGAGTTTCAAAATCCCCTTCGACTCATATAATAGGGCGTATTTGTACTGTATCTACACTAATGGTTTAGAGTCGCTTTTTTGAGGGGTGTAATTGAGGTTCATGATCTATATATATCTATATATGAGGTACTTTATTTGCATCTACATATATATATCATATTTATCTATAAACAAATATATGTCTATAACAAAGAACCTTTAAATATCTTTAATATCTAATATATCAAACAAAATACTAAATATATATATATTATTATAATTGTATATATTTATATATTATATTATAATATATTATTATATGTTGGATGGGATGGGAAACTATTATATAGTATTTATAACTTGGTGGTTTCCGGCCGATATATAATCCTTATCGGTTAACCTTATTTATATCACTATTTTTCAAATGTCTTAAAAATGCAAACCGTAATTATATGTGAGTTTATTGTAACGTGAGTGCTCAACACTCATAACTAAATCCTAGTTCTTGTTCCTCATATTCTCACTTAAATTTTTTTAGAATTTGATAATTTAATGAGTTAAAGATCTATATAGTTACATCAGTATTCATTGAATGTACTAACGTAAGAATGAAGAATGTGTTTAGGAGTCATGATCTTCAAAATCTAATAAATGTGAATTCTATTTCTCAAGTTAAGTATAAATGATTTATTTGTACGATCAATTATTGCATGTATTATTATTTTATTTTAAGAATACTATATATATTCTCTCCTTCTATAAATTTAAAGCTTATTATAATTCTATTTATGGTCTTATCGAATCGTTAATATAATTAGCCAGAGTTTAGTCGTATCAGTTATCTATGTTTTTTTAGTCAAATACCTTAAGGGCTAACAATAGTTCAGTAAATTAAATAAGCTTCACTCAAATCGTAAGGAATATATTCATATATTACATGTAAAGGTTTGCTAATTTTTACCTCGAGTGTCTCTCGCCAAACTTTTGTAAGACATTTAGCATATTATTAGGCTTTTACATCTAAGATATATCTGTGAACCAACATATGATATGTGGACTGGTGCTGGTATTGAGCCTTTCGCCATTGAACCCTGAATCAAGACAAATGTTTTCACTGTCTCAAGAGTTAAATTGGCTTGCAGATCTTGATGGTTATTTCTGTGATATGGAAAACTGGAGTGTACTTATTAGCACCGTCTAGGGTTTCACATATGAGTTTTCCGAATCAGTTTCCTCTAGCACGTTTGTTAGTATATAAAAAATTGCAATAATTTTATATGTTTTTGTACCTGTGGTAACTCTTCCAAAACCATGTGCTTCAACTCAACCTTTTAAGAGTTTAAGATCTGTGCAGATAATACGAGATTGGTGTTTGGGTAGGAATAAACACGCATGCTTTTTTATTATGATAAGATCCTGTACGTTCATATATAATTGCAACGAAATATATATCGTTTGTGACATCAAACTGGGTGACAATATAGACATTATTCTATATCGAGCGTTAAGCAACTAAATATAATTATTTTTTACGTACCATGACCCAATGGGATGGCTCTTGAGACAGCATACGATTCTATATAATAATGTCGATCAGATAACTCGTTAACTTTGTTATTGCTCAATAGCGATTTATATTATATATTATCTTGCCAAATGTATTTTTAAACGTTGACAGATTTATTATTAATACCGTTATGAAGCTATAGTTATACTATCTTATTAATTTACTATTTTTACAGTTCTAAGAATTTAATGTAGCGATTGTTCCTACTATGCTTTGTTCGCTCAATTTTGGCTACAAGCGACGGCATGACAGGAATAAGAAAAATAACAGAAACTAAAAGATCACTTAGTAATGTAGGATATCTTAAGTAATAGTCATACCTAATGTATTCTATTGAAAAATTAGCATGATATGTGAATGAGAAAAATGTTGCAATAAATCACAATATCGGGTATGCACTCATTTATGAAGCATTCAGGCGTACATTTTTGGAATATATATGAATACATATAGTTGGCAATTGCTATGATATACTCAATCTTAATTTTCTATATAGTCTATGTACCGTAACTCACTACTATTCAACTAATAAAGGGAATATTTCATTAATCAGAAACTATGCTAAATATTTTTATTATATCAGTGATTGTAAACTACTTCAATATTTGTGATATTTATTAATCACTTAAATTTATTATATGTCTAATTATTTTGTTTTTAATAAATGCATAGTAATTATATAACCTGAAAGGAGGGTCCTTGAAAAATTCGTTAGCTTTCAAAAAATGGAAGAACGTTTTAAAAATCGTTGAGCTATTTTTAAAAGTCGTTTTCTAAGAAAAAAGCGGGGCAACAATTTTTATGAGCTTACTAGTATTAATATATAGCATATAGGCATATAGGGAAGATGTACTTACGTATTTTTTATCTTACATATCATTCACAGCATGGTGAGATTTTATATTACCGTATTGGAACATTTTTCTCTAGAGGTGTAATAAATACATATAATGTGGAAAATTGGTAATCTTATAGCATGTTTATTATGTTCAAGATTTTATTTTTTTTTTGGATTCAAAAATAATCAGAATTTAACAGTATGTTTAATAACACTAATGTTTAATATATACATACGTAGGTAATATATTAACATTTTTACAAATCAAATATTTAATAGCTATAGTGAAGTTATCAAAAATATTGTATTGTGAGATAATGAGTTTCTGTAATATATTATAAAATGATTTTAATATGATATATTTAAGTTATTAGCACTATTATTGTTTTTATTATTAATCTAATTTATCTTTTTATTTAATATTATATATTATTCTTTTATTGATGACAAAATTAACTTTATCATCTGCCATTTCAGGTTCCTATGACTTAATAACTTATAAATGAACGTGATCACGTTTTATAATTATATATATTTTTTTTATTTTTTTATATTAATCTACCTATCTTACTTACAAATATAATTTATATGATACAATATTTTTTTAAAAATAAGTATAACTTAACTTACTGATCAAATATATGAGAGGAGAAATAGTTATGATGAATATGAGAAAGAAACATAATACAATCATAGTGGGATCCCAGCAGATATCATTTATCTCATTCGGTGGACCAGAATAAACTGTATCGTTACTTACGCACGAAACGAGATGAAATGACTGTATATGAACATTGGTTCTAGCAATATTTTTAGCATTGATAGGGAGTTATTAACCGCGGAAATTGTTTTTCTTATATAAAATGAGTGTTAAATTGAATTAAAATTATTTTGTTCTCAATATTTATAAGTTGAAAATAATATTTTTAAATGCGGCAACTCGTTTTTATCAATGAGAAAATTGATTATTAATTAATGAGAGAAAAATTTTATCCAATGAGAATCGTGTTTTCTAATTGAACGATATTAAAACTTGATGTGTAAATATTGAAGTAAGATGGAAATTAATATTTAATCTTTAATAATATTATATATATATAATAATATTATATATTATATATATATAACGTATATATATTAGTATAAATATATTTATAATTATATATATATATATATATATATATATATATATACATATATATTATATATATATTATATATATATAAATATAATATATGTTAAGAGTCGTTTTAAATGATGTTAAAGACTAACGAACAGCGCTTTAGAAGTAGACCGCATAAGTATCATTCTGTCGGGGTCCTCCCGGCCTCTCGTCCCCATTGTTTCGAGCCCCCTAAACATTGATATTTTTTGGAAATATTTTTTTTCTTTCGAATGTCCTTGCTGTGGTGCACTACCCAGTCCAAACTTACCGTTACTAATTTTCATACGCTGAATTCTAATGTTCTGTTTCCGTGGTACGAGGTGCGTAGTTTTTTCGAAGGATATTCGTAGCGGACTAATGTTATACGTATTTCTGCCTCTATTAATATATATATATATATATAATTATATATCATATATATTATATATATATATATATATATATATACTATATATATATATAATATAATGATTTATATATATACTGTAGTTATTTACTATATTTAGATATTATTATTTTTTATTATTAATATTGGATTTGATATTTCAAATATATCGATATACATGTACAGCTGCTATACATGTACAGCTGTTATTGGTGAGAGGAATTCACAGTTCACCTTTGAATTAAAATATAAGTAAGATTGGTTGCAACTGTTTCTTTGAATCAAAAAACTATAACAAAGTTGTATTGCTCTCTATAAAAGTATTACAATGTTTGTATTATAATTACGTTGCATTTACCCTAGATACTTATTGTACTATGTATACGTCAAACTGGAAGATGTATCCTAATCAGTACTCTCCTTGTATTTAGGTCTATGGGAGAAGTATTTAATAATTATATTACAGTTAGTTACTAATATCGTAGAAACCATATTAATCTAATTTTTCATATAATTTTATAATACATATATATTATAAAAAACATACTGTAATAAATAATACTATTTAATAATTATTTTATAAAAATGTAATCAGATATATATATTAAAAATTTATATTGCAATATTTCTAATATTAAAGGATATTTAAATTAAATTTTATGATACTTATTTTTTTAAGTAATTATTATGTATTATTATATTTTTACAGAACATACACCTACAGATCTTCTTATTTAAGACATTACACAGAAACCCTTGGTACTAATATTATGTTAGTAGGAATTGGAATTATGATTCTACTATAGAATGTATATATATACTGTGTATATATTGGCTTTTTTTGAATCTAGTATATACCCGTTTAGTTATGTGATAGGACTTAATACTTTAACTAGGATCAGGAGTCGTGTGAAGTGTCTGAGATAATACTGTTGCGACTTAAATCGGCGCTTTTACGAATGAACTATACTATACCTCTATGCCGCGTAAAAAATTTGCAAATCGTCTCTGTGAGTAAATGCACAGAGATAGTGAGCAATTTTTAAGTCAGGTGGTTCGGAACTGTATATTGAGTAAACAAATAGATATTAGTCTTGGCAACATAATAAGTGGTTTCTATTTTATAAATTAGATATTTTATTTATTTAGTTTTTTTTATTGATAATAATTTACTTTACGAGTAATTAAACTCATCTATTAAACGACTTTATATTCTGATTTTATTGATCATAATCCATATTTATCGATATAATTACACAGCATTCTTTCATTCGTTATATATAATAGTATATGATGAGCGTACTAGATAGTATGTTGTACAAAATAATTGTATAATTTTATTTCATAATTTTATATAACTCTGAGGTAATATTAAAAGAATTGATTAAATTTTTATTTTATAAATTTTATTTATTTAAGTAAGATGGGCTATCGAACCGACCGGATGTAGTCATAACATAGACTGAGGGGACTGTAAAATTAAGTTAGCCTTACCCCGTTACTGTTCCCGATGGAGATGTTGGTAAGCCGCATCGTCGAGCATAACCTCAGTTCTTTTGCGTCATTTATTACACCGATTTACGCGATATCTAATTTCTTTCAGAGGAAGCGGATCTTTAAACTTACTTTGATATATATTTAAAATGCTTTTTTGTGAAAGAGGTTATTTATACATATATTAAGTAGAAAAAAATCTAATAATTTTGTCGGCAACTGGCTAGTACTTTACTATTCATCTATTAGCAGCTTGTCGTTAACTCTTTACGTAAATGTTATTCTATTATACCTTTTAAATTAATAATATATACATAATAATACGTCAATTTGCGATGTAAATGTGTTTCAACCTATCAATATAATTTTTTTTATTCATAATACATATTATTTAACTCTGCTACTAAAATTGGTCCTTATGATATACTGATATATAAACTGAATTATAAGTTCATATTATGTTTTATGTTAGTATATATGCGTATATTTATGTAATATATTCTCTCATCTATAGTAACATTTAACTATATATCGTACGCATCAATTATAAACACAGTATTTTAAAAGTTATGTGTAATATATATAATATACTATATATATACTTATAATATATATTATATAAATAAATATTGTTATGGTTAAAATGTGTTAATATATATATATATATATAATAATATATATTTAATATATATATATATATTATATATTTATATATATATTAATTATTATATTAATGTATGTATGCTTATATGGAATATAATAAATATTGTATAATATATTGATATTACATATATATATATTAATTATTTATATCATATATTTTTATAATTTATAAATATATATTATAGTTATCAATTATTATAATATTAATATATAAATTTATATATTATATAAATATACTATATATAATATAATATAAATTTATTATTCTAAATATTAAAAAATTATTATTTTTTTTAATGTATATTAATTATCTTTAATATAATTATAAGCATAAATAAATTTTTTATTATTTCTACATAATATTCGGTTTATTGAGGGAAAGGCTTGGTACACAAATTATGTTCATTCTTTTATGGGGGGATATTATATATTATATTAATTAATTATATACTCTTATATATAGTTATATATATATCTATATTAATATTCAATTATAATATTATTAATTATTATTATAAATTAATCTTATATTATTATATTATATATCTTATAATATCATAGTTTATAAATATGTAATATATAATTATATTATCTGTATTTAATCTTTTCTTTATATATAATTATATAAATATATTAATATATTATTATTCATAATTATATTATATATTATAATATAAATTTATATATGATATCCTCACACTCATAAGTTATTTAATAGTATATAAATATTATAATTATATATCTATATATATATATATATATTAATAAGTGAGTGATAAATAATAGGTAAATATATATAAATACTAGTTTACATAAACTATTTGCACACTATGAATAACTTATATTTAGATATATACTTATATATAAGATTATATTTATATATATATATATATTTAAATATATAACTAATAAACTTCGCTAATCACTTATTTATTATAAATACTATATATATAATTATATATTATACGTAATAATCAGTTTTGAATATAAATTTAATATTATTATGCTTATACATTTGAATATATGTTTTATGTAATATATACTAGTAAGCGAAGTATTACTTAGTGAATTAATATATAACTTCAGATCCACGTTACAATGGTTATATAATAATATGACTATACCTACGTAAGTAATAAAATACATATATATACTTATATATAGCATGGTATATCATATCTAAACTATTTCTAAAACATCTTAATTAATATAGTATATAATTCAAAAATTACGTTTTCAATTATATATATATATATATAGTGATAATAATAAATGATATAATATAATATAACTATATTATATATAATATATAGTTTATTATATTCTATTATAATATTAATAGCATATACTATCAACTTTCCTTTCAAAAACTATTTTACAATCTAAATAAAAATAATGAGTATATATATTACCTCACTCGTCTCAGAAATCGTACTAAGTATAAATTTATATTATCATCATTAATACTGGGTAGACCACTTGAGAAAGTTGGGACGGGTGGAGACCTTCATGCAGCAAGTTGAACGTCCAGCCCACTTCCAGAACTTCTCCTAGGAAGCGTACATCGATCTGGCGAAGCGTGAGCAGAGTCAGTTCAGCAAAGTCGAGACGCTCAGTGAGCAAGCGAAGTCAGTTCCTCGGTAATATCCGTGAGCACTGTACACGACATAGGTCTTTATTAAATAATATTATTAAATTATATAATGATGATTATATAATTATATTAGAGAGTATATTTATATCCTCTACTAAATAGATTAATAACTACTTATTATATATAAGTACGAATAGCAACTATACTCTTTACTATTGGAAGTATATATAATATATCTAAGTATAAGTATCTCAAATATATATTAGCTAAGCTATTATAAGTAGAAGGTACTTTTAGCAAGCTACATAGTACTTTAACTACTATGGAGGGATAAATAGATAATCCTAGGTAGATTACTAGATTACTGTGGTTTCTACTATTTTAATTATATCTCATTTGTGGATGAATACTTCTATTCATAAAGGCATGAAAGCTACCGCTTTACTCACTTTCTTGAAGGTATAATATGTATAGTGGTATAATACTATTATATATATATATATATCAAAGAGAAATGTTATATATATATATATATACTATATCATATATATAAGCTGGGGGACCTATCCTCACACCATTTATAGAGAGTCATATACTACTACATATATATAAATATTTTACACATAACTTATTTCCTAAGTTGACATACAATAGTATTATTAGGAGCTATTAGTCAATAATTCGTATATCGTGATATCATACATTATAAGTATATAGTAACTATATCATTATATTTTGGATACTCATTATTTTCTTTATCATTATTACTAGATAGGAATCTTGCTAGCTTAGATAGGCTATCAGTTATGATGTTTCCACGTTAATATATATACATCCTAAAGTATATATAGGTATATGTTATGACGTAGTCTTAAATTCGTAAAAATATACCTATATTTATATGATTGAGTATCAGGACTCTCATCCCTTATAGGCAGTTATATACTGCATAGGATATATTATACCCATTTCGGAATGCGAGTTGTTTAGATCAGTGATAATAAAGATATTCATATTATATATATCATATATACTTACTATATCTATATAATTATATATATATATTTTACTACTATATCAATAATAACATAGTCATTATGTACTACTCGAATCATATAAGCATTTTTTTAGTGAGTATTGATAGTATTATTAATATATAAAGTACAGACGCTTTGGGTGGCTATAGGAGTGACTGCCTGCTGTTTTGTGTGTAATTCGGAATTTTTGACGGTATATCTCAATGAACGGCTTTTTTTCAGCGCAACATGTACCTTTCATATGGCGCAGGCGGTCATCTACACTTTGGATACTTGTGACATCGAAAACACACCTCTGATCTCACTCATAACTTTCTCTCAGAGCCTCATACCTTTCAGCTTTCCAACTATTATTTTTTGTCTCACTTTATTCTTTTCTTGACAATAATTCTTGAGGGATAATGCTATATTTACAAATCTAGTTCTCTTTTTTGGTCTCATGTTTCGTTAATCATTATTTTTGTATATATATCATTATTATTTTTAATTTCTATTTCTTTTACCTATCTTTTAGACTCAATTCAATTATTATTCAAATTATTAATTCATTTTATCATTGATTATTAATTCTTATTATTCTTATTATATATTATTGATTAATTATTATCTATTATTTTATTCTTGGGACTTTATATTATTATTTATATATCATTCATTATATATTATTTATTATTATTATTAATCATGTATTTATATTCAGGAGATTGTAAAGTTATTTAATTAATTATATCTTATAAATATTAATTATTATATTCCAATTGAATGTATTTTTTATATGATATATAAGATTATTTACTATTCTTAATTATTTTATATCGGTTCATTATTTGAGTATTTATACTAGCTTTTTGTTAAGTTTATATTATTTATTGGTTTCTTAAAATCATTTTGAATTTTAAGTTTGTGTTACTGTATTGGTGTATTTCTTGCATAGATCTCATTCTCAATTTTGAATGATGATGATCTCTATATATAATGTGCAATTGATCTTATAGTATAATTTATTTTATGTGAATGGATTTCGATACTATTATTAGTGAAATACTTATAATTATATTATCTTCATAAATCTATTTAGTATTATTTAGTAAATCTTTATGTATTTATTAATGTTTCTTTCTTATTGATGATTATTCTAATTACATTTCTTCGCTCTGTGAAATATCATTCGGGTACCTGTAGATAAATTTATCAATTATTAATTACTTCATTATTATTAACATGTTTTAATCTAAAGTCATTCAATTTCATTATTATTTAGTTACCAAATTCTTATTGATAAACATTCTTATGTACATTTTTAATTTATTATGTATTTTGAAAATTGTTGTTATTATCAGACTTCTTTATTATTATATATCTTATAAATATTATATTATATTTGTATTTTATTATGTATCTATTTTTAATTTGTGTGATTTGGTCCGAAAAAAATTAGTTGTTGTGTTGGATTTTTATTTAAATTGTACTTTCATTATTTAAATATTTGTTATTTTATATTTTAAATTTTTATTATTTTTATTTATTTAATTTTTTATGTTTTAATTTTCAATACATTTCTATTCCATTTTACTAAATTAATTTTTCATTTCTTATTGTATCATTTAGTTGTGTTATCATCTTGTGTACTTTAATTTATTATGATTTATTTGTTTTATTATTTTTTATTTTTATTAATAATTTATATTTTACTTATTACATTTTTTAATTTTTCATACTCTTTATTTTTAAAAACTTTTATTTCATTACCTCGTCTGCAATTACATTTCTTATTTATTATTTTTATTTTGTTATATTCATTTTTATAATTTTTTTTTTTTATTTTTTATATTTTTATTTATTTGTTATAATTTGTGTTATTTTTTTATATGTTTTTTATTTTTATATTTTTCATTTTTTGATTAGATTTTTTTTGTTTTTATTGTTTAATTGATATTTTTTTTATTCATTATTATTTTTTAATTTTTTATTGATTCAGATCAGTTTAATCAGTTCAAGTAACTTCAAAAATGCCTGTTGTTGTTTAAACAATACAGTGAATTTTATATCTACGACAATAAAAATCAGATATTGTAACACGGTTTTCGATGAATATCTCCACAATTACCAAAGGAATTAAAAAGAATATGGTTCTGTATATTGATATTTTGTGTCAGTAACCTACAAGAAGCAACTAGGTGCGATGTGGTAACTGCAAAAAGCTAGACTTACTTTATGCTACATTTTTTGTATAACTAAAACATTTTTGTAATCAATGGACAGACTTTAATCTTTGATGAAAAATTAAAAAAAAATTGACTCGATTATATAATTAGAAATTTAATTAAATTCTCTTAAAAAACTGTCTGGAATCAGATTCTTGTTATGATAATAATAATGTGTATTTTTTATTGAAGAGTACGCATGAGCGCCAAGTTGCCAAAAGTGTGTCATTATTTTATAACTTAAACTAGAATACCCAGGATAACTACAAACATGGACCGTTTCGGGGTATTACTTTTTTGGATCCTCCGGGATCTTGAATTTCAGTAACACCCATGACTCTGGCTCAGTCTTGTCGTGTCGTTTCTAAGCGCGCGTAGAATAATCTTGAAAGAAAAATTTTTTGAGAAAACAATACAAAAAAAACAATGTTCTTGGCATCTCTTCGGGCAATCACTATCTGAATTCCTAAACTGACAGAAACTGAAGCTTTACTGCCAGTAGCGTACGTCTGGCCCAGATACCTTAGATGGTGCTAATACTTTAAGGTGTTTATTACATAAAGATTAAAGATAAAGAAAGATTTAAGTTTCACCCATGAATTGCTAGCTGAATTCAAAAATTTACTTGATTTTCCCTGTACTCTGCGGTTATAGTTTTTTTTGTGAGACTAATGAAGTTCGTTTCTTGGGTCTCGGCCATATATTATAGCTATGCCGATTATTATACTAATAGTACTGAAAATTTCAAATATTTTTTTTGAAAGGTTATTTATTAATCTATATATATCATAGTATTTATAGCGCTATAAATATAATAGTATAGTTAGAGTGTAAATACTATATATAGAGTATCGAATGGCTATAGTCAGTTAGTGACCCTATTAATGTGATATGGTTATTCGCATATATATTATATATCCTATTTAAGAAATTTAATATTTTATAAATTTAATAGTATAAAATATTAATGATCACTATAGATCAGTAGTAGATTAACCTATATACCTTAATATTTTATCACTAGAATTATATAGGTGCACTGTACTACCTGAGGAGGTTATAGTGTATGTAAAATGTATTTTAATATATAGAATGTAATATAATGGACATTGGTCTATATTGTTTCAGCTTCTGTGTGATAAGGCTCTTAACAGTTAAAAATGATATGCTTACCTTTCGTTAGAACATTACCATGCAAGGACTGACTTCCACAAGTTTGGTAAATCATAGAGAAGCAAATCACCGGTTAATCAATCCAATAGTGTATAATAAACTTAAGTCTGCTTCTTTCGCTACTGGGACGCGGTTTTGGCCCATCCTTATTCATAGACTTTACACCTGTTTGTGGTGTGTTTACGAATAGTATAATGCTGAAGCGTACACGAAGTCCAGTGTCTAATACCTATTGGGCAGATTACCCGAAATTTATATACATGTTTAATTTATAACCGTGGACAAGGTCAGAGAATTACAGAAGCTTGCCTTCCACCCATCTAGAATTTACATTCCAACCGATATACTTTGAACTTCGATTACTTTTACTTAAGTTTTTAAATAGAGAGCTAAATGGTGTAACAATTTAACTATGAAAAAATGAGTTTAAAGAATATAGATTAACTAATCTGTTATTCATCTGTTCAATTGAAACTTCCAAAAAAATTTATGATCCTAAGTAAATTGTGTAGGGACGAAAGGGTATTTTTTCTTTTCTCGATTAATGTCTATTCTCTGTGTAATTTATGAAACACCTCAATGATTCATTCAGAGTTATCTTTAAACTAGATATACCCTCTTCTCGAATGCGGTGGTGAATATACACCATCGCAGCGCATAAGTTTTATTTTGTTAAATTACATTATTACAATAAAATATGGTTTTAAAGGACTTCTCAACAAATAATTCCATATTATTCTTGAAATGAGCAACAATAAGTAGCCTATAATGTCAATATAGAACTTGCTTGTTCTTTTTTTTTGTTTTTAGGACAGGAAAGATTGTTGGAAATATGATAAATATTGGTTAAATATAAGGGCTGTCGAATGCAATTTTACTCTGATACTATGGAGTGGCAATTTAAAGTGTTTGCGCTAAAGTTGTTTTTTTTGGTTTATATGGGTTTTATTTAGAAGAATCTATATTTATTAATTAAAGTTGTAAGTAATAATTTTATCTTTAATATCCCTCCGGGTTCATATGGCTCGGTTCTATGGGTTACATTATGTAGTAATCTATAGAAACTCTTTAATCGTTCATCATGTCGCACTCTTTCCGTACTCTCGCCGACTCAACCATTTATCTCGATAATTCTATTTTTTTACTGTATTTTTAGGATTCAGCAGCATCCGTAACCTCAATAAAGTATGATTCATATATCACCAGGAACTGGTCCTGCGCACAGGGAGATTGTTCTGCTACAAGAAGGACAAGGTTTTGTGTAATCCCAGATGCTATTTAAAATAGCCAAGCTATTTAGAAATTAAAAACATTAACTTATTGAATAATGAAAGTTCCCAAAAGTTGTTTTTAGACAAAATGAAGTATATTGAAAGTGCTCATCGTATTACTTATGCGTTTTAAAGGCTATCTGCGGTAAGTTTCTAGAGTTCGTGTGTCACGTTGCGAGGCGATTTGATAGCGTTTTTTCTGGCAACTTTTGCGGGTCGCAGTATATAATTAGCAAACGCTTTGTGTTCACACAGTTTTATTGCGAGAATTGTTTTAATATTGTTTCAGTAGTTATGAACGTCTTTGTGCTCGCTACGATAATAACTTATAATAAATCTGTTGTTTCTGGGTTAACAACGCAACTCGTTATCCGTACTCGGGTTTTGTACTCGGTAAATATATTGACACGTAATCTGAAAGTTCGGATTAACCAGAAACAGTCGAGCCCTTATTAACAGAAGTCTCGTAGGTATTGTAACAAAGTGCTTTATCAGCTGATCTTTTTCATCGCCCACAGAGAGATTTAAAAGGAGAATTCGCAATCTTATAACTTTCTTCTAGTTCTTGTTCCGCCATTCAGTGTTATATGTGCTTTGCACTGTGAGAATGTCGGTGCAGCGTTGAATTGAGAGAGGGTGACGAGGAGAAGAGAACCATGATCGAGGAGAGAGAGTAACGAGAGTAGAATACTAGTTGCATGGATCAAGTCTGAGATAGCGTGAGATCGTCTCGGCTCGGGGTACAGTGGCCGTGCGTGTCTTGCCCTTTCACGCTTTTTGTTTGAGCCCCTCTTTTCCTCCTTGAATTTCGTGCTCATTGTTTGTTCATGAATGATCTACTCAACCATTCTAACACCAAAATCTAAGGTTCACGATGATATGTTCAGCTCAAACAAGCATGTTATAATAGAATTTCTTCTACTTGTACTGAGGAAGACTAATCTTAATTTCAACTGGATTTCCGTGGATATACGTGATTAATAAATTCTCATTGAATGTCTTTCGTAACACTTAGCGTTAATGAGCCGTTTTTCATGATTAAGGGTGTGATTGTATGAATTACTTGATAATGTCGGGTTATTGCACCACTCCCTCATAACATATCCGTTGCTGGATTCGAACCTTTCATAATAGTGGAAATAAAATGTTGATAGAATCAAATTTAAACTATGTTAATAAAAGAGCTTCACCACCTTATTTAAAAAATTCAATTACGAAAATTTATTAAATCATTTTGAATAATTCGAATCATTTTTAGAAATTTTTTTTATATTTATAATAAAGATAGTAAAAAGAAAATTCTATATTAAATATTTATTTTTGGTTTTACACCTAAGCTAAAAAAGGGTACATAGCTAAGCAATTTTTCTTTTAAATTTGACTTGTGTAACTAAAGTTCGTAAAGCATAAGTGATGATGTAGACGCATTGGTACCTAGTTTTTTAATTTTGATACCATAGAGTGGTATACATGATGACGGGAATGCATGGCAAGCCGCGCGCTCCCGGCAAACCGGTGCCTAAAATTAATATTAATTCTTCTTTTTCTGCTTTATTTTAACAAAAAAAAGTAAAATAAAATTTTGACTCAATAAATTAGATTTATACTTTATTGCATGCTGTGTTACTCGTTTTCTAAACTTTAAAATTTTTTATTTTACTGAAATTAGATTTCACTTTGCTTATTTAAAAAAAGTGCATGTCTGGCAAACTCACGCTGCTGTAAGTTCTGTGATGCGATAAGTGAGGTTTTTAATAATAATTGACTCTTAAGCTTCCTGGGAAGGAGTTAGCTCGACAGTAGTCGAATTCTTATTTTAACTTCTCAATTTGGCATGTCAAAGGTCACACGCCGCACCGCAACATGATACACAACAGCCTGACACACAAGAGGGATAGAGAGCACACAGGTTAAATACTAGCAATTTTTCCTTCATACTAAACAATTTCTACGTCAGAACGCTTCACAAGCAGTCCGGGTATACCGGGATTCAATTTTTTCATATTATTATTCAAATATATTCCATATATTAATTATATATATTATTTATTATACTATTATTATTATA
>JABUQX010042610.1:7500-31037 GCA_015478945.1 Trachelipus rathkii
TTTAAGAATAAGGTAATAAATTTTTTTTTTTTATATATATATATATATATATTCCTAATTATACAAATAATTAATTTATAGTTAAATGTATTATGAAATTATAATTACGTTTAACATTAGTTTTTTCCATAAATAATAACCTTAATACTCTTATATTATTGTTATTTCTTTCGGTTAACATTTCGTGATTACGCAACTGTAGACATTTTGATTTATTTTTTTAAGGACTAATTACTTTTGGGAACGTTTTAGGCTTATTAATAAATAAATAGGCCATATGTTTTACTATATTCGACAGGATTTGATGTATTGATTTATTTCATTAATTTTAAATATTCTTAAGTGGTATAATTTTGCAAGTTATATTTTTTATAAGGTTGAAAATATTTTTTGTACTTGTTTAGCTATATCTAATTATAATGTAAGTATTAAAATTATTTAGTTACTTCTTATTTTTTAGCAAGTACGAATAATTTTGATTTAGATTAGTTTATTATTTTTAAATATATTCTCTAAATTTAGTTTAGTTATAGCTTATTAATATTTAAAACTAGATCTTTGGAACTTCATTTGAGAATATCTTATGCTCAGAAAATCTATTGGATGGAACAAGTTAATCGAGTTATCTCTGCTAGTAATTGTAGTCTAATTACTTTAGAAAGTCCTAACTCTTCAGCTGGCATCAATACTGTCCCCAATTCTTCACGGGTTTCCCTACTCTCTTCTGAGAGCGGCATTTAGTTGGTACTATCTGCCAAAGCCAAGACTTTAGTTGGTACCCGTGTTGGTACTGAAGTTTGGCTCCCTTTTAGACAGTTGCTACTGTCGCCTAGCTTTAATTAGCTACTTCCACCTAGTCAATCTTAGTTGGTACTGAGTTAACGACCGAAGCTTTAGTTGGTACTGAAGCTTGGCTCCCTTTGAGGTAGTTGGTTACTAAGCCAACTATTTGTACCCATCTACCTGCGTTAGGTTCCCCTTAAATTTGTGACTCCCCTGGGGCCCGGGTTGATCTTAGTTGGTACTGATTTTAACTTTATCCGATAGCTGGTACTAGACATTTTAGTAGTTACTAATTAGTACTGGTACTGCTCCCTTTTGTAGTCAAGTTTGTAGTCAAGCTTGCCCCCCCCCCCCAAAGTTTTTGTAGTTCAATCTTACTCCCTTTTTTTGTATCTTTTTTTTATTCCCATGTATGTAAATATCAGGGATGGCACGAAAAAAATTATATAAATTAAAAAATCAATTGATTTTTTTAAAAACTTTGATGTTCTTTATAAATAAATCATTGATTTTTTTTAATCTTTTAATTTTAATGATTTTTTTTGATTTTTTTGACTTTTTTATGTTTTTTTTTTATACTGTATATTATTTTTTTTTTCTGTATTATATTTAAAGTAAATTTTAACTTCAATACGAAAGATAAAAATAAACACAAATAAAACTAAATTATTATAATTTTTTAACAAATATATTTTTTTCAACCTTTTCAAACAAAACTAATTCAGGCATTGTATACCCGTAAAGTCTGTAACATTCTGGTTACTGTTGATCGTTTCCAATTGTTTCATTGTAAGTTTTTGAAACCAAGATCGACGCTAGGGCCAGGGTTAAAAAAAAATGAGACATTAATGCCAGATGCCAGACTAATTATATATAATATATTTTGGTATATAATTTCTATATCATAAGGTATGTAGTGTGTTTCGGGTGTGTCCGCTCCCTTCCCTGTGCCGAGGTATTCTTTGATTATTCGTCCTATCTAATATTTTAGCTACCGTCGCTTAGTAAAAACGAGACATATGGCTGAAGAGGAGTCGTGTGGCTGTTCGCGAACTGTATTAGTCAATCAAAGGAGGTAATGTTTTTGATTTTTTTGCACGGTTCTCCCTGAGCGCTGGGGTCATTTGTTAATCGTAATAGGGATTTTTTGGCGTTGAAGTTGTTCCTAGAATCCGACCGGTGCTGACCACAGTCGAGCGAGGTACAACATATAGCCTTCAGAGTATCTTATTAAGTATTATTGGGTTGACCCGTGGGAACCGAATTCTAGAGGGGTTTTTTTTTCTATTATTTTGCAGGTCTTCGTAAGGGGAGAGTGGGGTTTTCATCGGTTGCACTTTTATCTCAACCAAGCGGGCCGACCTCGATCACTGCGACAGAGCTATATCTATTGGAGGTCATCCTATCCACTTTTCTTTTTAGTGGTTGACGTCGGGTCTTATCTATCTAGAGGGGCGTCGAGATGCCGGCGTTCTTATAACTGAGTTCTCATCTTGCTGGTCTGTTAATTGTATTATATATCATATCATGTATTAAGTTGACTGAGCACAGTCTAGATAGGACCCATTGCGGCTATCTCTTAAGTATTCATTTCTCAATTTATTAATAAGTCTCTTTTATATAATATTATAATTTTAAAGAGGGGTAATTTTGAGGAGCAAGATAAGGCCGTCACGAAATGCTGACTGTTGACAGTCTAAAAAGGACATGCGGGGCGTTCTTTTCTTTAAATCATTGAATGCTTATTGTATTCGTGGAGTTTGACTTGGTTGCACACCCCCGAGGGCTCATATGCGCTGCCCGCGAAGGAGCGTGAATCTAAAGTGTACTACATTGTTTGGCTGTAATATTAATAATTATATTGTAATTATTGGCTTGACCGTGGGCACAGTCGAGGGAGGTAGGCCTTAGTGCTGCTTAAAGTATTATTTCTTATTTGCTTTGTTCAACACCTGTTATTATGGGGGTTGAGCTGGGACATTCTTAGGAAGGGGCTAGAGTTTCTTAATTATTAATTTTTTATTTTGGTTGATTCTGTGGATCATGTTCTTATAATAATATGAACCATTATCACGGCTTCTTGTATTCTTTTTTTTATTCATCGGGTCTTCGGAGGTCTCGCTTCAGAGGGCTGACTGATTTCTATGAGATAGGTTACTAATTGATGTTCAGCGTTGCTTTAATTTATTTAAATTTCGAGGTAGATTTTAATTATATAATTAGCGTAATTAGCTGCATTCTGAACCCCTCCTTTGCCCTAGAGTGATCGCTGCGGTCCAGTTTCGATAATCTATATGCAGGGACACAGGTATATATATATTACTTTTATTTTTTTACTAAGAAAAGCCGGCATGGTCCTTTTAGAAACTGTCCCAGACGAGAGCCGAGTGAGCATCGAGTATCACATCCACCGTATATCGCACTAGACAATCGTTGCAGGCGGGCGGGGGGTCTAGAATAGGGGTTCTGCGCGCGGGGAGGTGAGGAGAGCGGGACAGTGAGGATAGGGGGAGGGGGAGGTAATAAAAGGGAGGAGAGGGAGGAGATGTGAGCGGGTGAGGAGGAGGAGAGCCGTGAGTGTGGGGCGCGGTGAGGGGTGCGAGAGGGGAGCGGGGGTGGCGAGGCGTGCGAAGGGGGAGGGCCAGAGTAGGATAGAGTTGAAAGGGAGTAGGGAGAGGGAGGGGGGAGGGAGAGCCGGGACAGTGGGAGTGGCGGGCGAGGAGATGTGCGGGCCAAGGCGGGAGGTGCTGCGGAGTAGTGAGGAGAGGGTAGGAGAGTGAGGAGATGAGGCTTAGAGGGGGAGAGCGGGGGGTGAGCCGCGTGTTGTGAGGGACTGTGTCGCAGTGCGGAGCCAAAATACACAATTTAATCGTAATAAAATTAATAATACAAAAATTAGATCACAACCTAATCATATAATAACTAAATAATAAGGGGGGGGATGGGGGAGAGTCGGGAGGGGAGCAGTGGGGGGAGGGGGGAGGGTGGGGGGGGGTGCCAGAAGGGGAGTGGGGATAGGAGGGCCCATTGGCAGAAGTTTGTGAGAGTGAGGGGAGTGTGGGGGGGAGAGTGGGGGGGGGATGGGGAATGGGGGGAGGAGGTATAGATTGGGGGGTATCCAGTGAGAGAGTATATATCCCATGAGTGTATAATTAGATGGCACACATAGAGAGTATACGAGTATATTAGAGAGATATTGATGAGTATTAACCCACACGGCCATAGAAAATTAAGAGTTATTATATATTAATATTAATTTTTTTTTAATAATTAGATTATATATTGTATTTGAACGAATATGCATCTTATATCATATAATGAAGCCGACATGGGCCTTATCCTATCTCTTGTCCCGATGTTTATTTCCAATCTTAATAATTTGCCTTAATATATTACAGAATGACTACATTTAAAAAAGCTCGCTTGGCCCTCTAATAATTCCCAGTCAACGCATAATGAATTAATAATAAGAATAATTATTTATTTCTATTCCGAGAGTGCCGCCATGGGCCTGATCGTTGCGATCTTTTTTCTCTATTCAACGGTTCTGCCAGTAATAAATGCGTAGAGAGAGTGAGAGAGAGTAGATTTATTATAGTAATTTAATCGGGTTTACTGGGAGCGAGTGCGTAGATAGCCCCACTGTCTCCTTGTATGGTATTTATTTCTTATATCTCTGAATTTGCCTGTTTCTGAGTCCTGGGTATATATGTCTGGTAGGTTCCTAATTAATTATTTGGGATACCGTCATAATAAAAAATCCCAGTAGATATATTTAAATCATTATTAAAAATGTATGTGCGAGAGTGCGTGAGTAATTTTTAGATTGGGTTGACATGGACATTCTAGAGAGCAGAGTCCGTCTGTCTCTCACTTATGATTCCTTATTGCGCTGTAGCACTCGGACACAGTCTAGTATAGAGTGTGATCATGCCGCGATATGTCTGCGTAAGTATTTTTGTTATTTGACGTGAGTGAGCTGTTAGACATTCTATGAGGGTATAAATGTATATGTGGGCTTCTTTATTATTTTATTTTTTTATTAATTAATTATTGTTTCTGGGTTGATTGTCACACCGTCCTCAGAATAGGGTCTATGTGCTTCCTATATGAGTGGTGTGATGTTATTATTTTGATGGGTTGACTTGGCATTCCTAAGGAGTTTCCAATGGCGCTCTCGTGAGTGCTATATATATTATTCTTGGTATGAGCTGGCGAAGAGCGTGAAAAAGAGCAGATGCGTGCGGCCCGTATCTGAGTATGCTGTGCGCTATATATGAGGCGATAGTTATCTTTGAGCATCTATTCACCTGCGCGCGCTCGCTCTGTGTGAGTATGAGTGAGATGTACTTAATGTATTTCTATTAACTTTGAGCGCGTCACTCTATATATATATGGCCATCACCTCTTCTGTATGTCGTATTCTTAAACTTTCATTACCTTTATATGGGTTGAGCTGGGAGCATGTCTACGAGGGTCAATTGCGCTCCTTGCTGAGATTATATATTACTGGTTGACTGATAACAGTCTTAGAATTATTAACAACTATGCCGCCTTCTTAAAGCTAGTTGTTCTTATATAGATGGGTTTAACTGGACATTCTATGAAGGGGTCATGCACGCTTCTTAATTATTATTCTTAATTATTTAAGTAATTGATGGGTTGACTGGGACTTGTCTGAAAGAGAGCGGAGGAGCGTTGCAATTTCATTCATTATTTACACTCACCCATGTTAACGTTAACAGGTCAAGCATTCTACGAGGGCAAATGCGCTTTTTAATTTATATATTCTAATTATTAATTATTGTTGGTTACGGGACAGTTTACGGTAGGCCATGCCGGCTTTTTTAATTATACTTACTAATTCATTAATTACATTATTATTATTAAAATATTATATCTTATCTAATAAATTTTTTTAATGGGTTGAAAGAAATATACACTCTAGATTGGATTATGCGCTTCTTACTGTCTCTTTATATATACATATATAACTTATATAGTATACGTATATACAAATATATATATATAGTTATAGATATATATATATATAGTATATATATATATATATATCTGTTTATTATATATATATATATATAAATATACGGTATATATATCATATATATATATAAGATAATACTATATATATAATAATAAGAGATTTATATAATATACTATTATAATATATATAATATAATAGTATATATATATAATATATTATAATATAATATTATATATAATATATATAATATATATATATGTATATATAATTATAATATAATATATATATTAATATATATTATTATATATTATATATATATATATATATATATATATATTATAATATTATTATATATATTATATATCTAATATAATATATAAGTATATATATAATATTATACGTTAAAAATTTATCATTACTATATGTATATATATATATATATATATGAATATATACGATATATATACTATATTATATATATAATATATATATATTATATATCTATAAATATATCTCGTGGACGTCAAAACGAATCTGAAAAAATAAAAAAAATAAAAAAAATAAAAAAATCTGCTTAAAAATAATTAATCCAAAAAATCAAAAAATTGGATTTTTTTCTAAAAAAATCAAAAAAATCCCCAACCTGGTAAATTATCGAAACCTATCTCACGACTACTACCGAAAGTTGCAAACACGCGCATACCCTATACTTTATATTAAACTTATTTATTATAAAGTTGTCCTCTTAATTATCGCTGCCGACCTTAATCTTATCAATATAGTGGTAACCTCTACAATTTTATATATATATATAATATATAATAAGTATATATATATATGATATAGTAGTATATTATATATATAACTATATATATATATAATATATAATTAAATATATAACCTATTCTATATACTATAAATAATATTATATATCTTTACTTGAATACAAGGGAATAAATTAATCTATTTGATGACAATTTCAAAATAATAGTAAAAAAAAATTTATTTTGTATAAAAAATTCTTCATCTTGCTCTTTTAACAGCAAAATGATGGATAAATTCCTCTGCTTAATACTGTGTAGCTACTGAGAAATACTACAATTAAAGCCAATCTGTAGTCTTTCTTCTCCTTCAGAATTTAGAAAGGATGTCCTGAACATTTTCAAAAGAGAGAAATATCTTTCTTTAGTGCACGTTGAGGGTGAGATAGACGCTAAAATCTTTAACAATCCAAATCTGACTGTGTATATCAAATTTATTTGCAAAATTAGTAAAATTTTCAATGCTAAAATTGGTAAGTATGGCTCACGAACTTGCTCATCTGGTTTGAAAAATCATCAAGAAAAGAAATTGCATTTTTCCCGTTGATGGAGAGTAAAATCTCCTGTGACTCATTCATTTAAAATGGGGGCCAGGCCTTTGAGTACTCAGCAATTATGGGATGAGAATACAGGGTGCTTTAAAAACTACGCTTGAAGCGTTCTTTTTTGGGGACGTGGATGGCCTAGTGGTTAAGCATGCCCCAACCGGTTATTGTTCATCGTCGACGTCGGGTGTCCAATGTTCGAATTCCGCTGATGGAGAGTAAAATCTCCTGTGACTCATTCATTTAAAATTTAATTTGTACATTAACGGAAAGTTGATTTTCCTGTTGCAAAAAAAGTTTCATCGATGTTTGAACGAAAATCATTCAAAAGTATCAAATTTTCACTATGATTAAAAATAGTTGCTGTCATTTATTATGAAGACTGCAATGTAGTACACAATGGAAAAGTGAAGAAGAGCAAAGTTGAAGTAATAATTTAACATAAAATATTCGCTCATAATTTCAGGTTTCAAAAGATTTGAAGTTTTTGATGAAGGTTCAATGTTTTGATCTTTTTCAAGCTCCTCTAAAACTTCAACAATTACTTTAAAAACTCTAAATTATAACAATCCTTGCTAACTTTCCGGTTAATTGTTTAAAAGCTCCCAACTTCTTGGTTCTAAAACTAACAAACTCATAATCTCAAAAACTACAATAGATACAGGGAAAAAGAATACAATTGTTGGAATCCTGGTAACATTTTAGTGCGGAAAATGTAAAAAATAAAAAATAAAAATAAAAAAAAAATCATATCTCAAAAACTACAATAGCTACAGCGAAAAAGAATACATTTTTGGAATCCTTGTAAAATTTTAGTTAGGAAAATGTAAATAAATAAAAAATAAAATAAATATTGGCTATTTTTTTAGGAGGCAGGGACATTAAGTCATAGTTTTATATATTATCTTGTAACGGTATTACACGGCAAATGTTAGGGGG
Organism: Trachelipus rathkii; assembly: GCA_015478945.1. NCBI lineage: Eukaryota > Metazoa > Arthropoda > Malacostraca > Isopoda > Trachelipodidae > Trachelipus > Trachelipus rathkii. The sequence continues at coordinate 15,591 of JABUQX010042610.1, forward strand.
CTCGAGCACCGACGGGGAAACATGGGGGGAACGCTTTATTCCATACCCCGTAGGGGAGGGGCGGAGGAACCCCCGCGACACCCAAATACCATTCGTGTAGTTTTGTCCATTTGTCTCTATAGAAAATCTTTCCAATGTTTTCTATTAAAATAGTTGTTCCCCTTGGTGACCTAAAAGAGTGCCTAGTCGTTTTCACAGTGCCAGTAAATTTTCTAATGTGTTACACTTCATATGAATCTGAACATCAATAAACATACAGTACAATGACGCAGTATATTTTCAACAGCTTGAATACCTCTTAAACTCTTCATCATTCCTACTACTACACTATCACATCATTGTCCAATCAGAAAGTCACTGTTTATTCCAAACTTTGTAGTATTGTTTTTTGAAAAAAAAAAACCACATCCTATAAATTGTGCTTCCAAAGCAACTAAAACTAATGAACACCCTAAAATAACTAAAACTAATGAACACCCAAATCTTTTCTTCATTTCTATTAATTTATACTTTTAATTTGCTTTCATTGTTATTTTTATTATTCTTATAAAATAAAGTTAAGGAACTGAATAACTTTTCCTGAAACTTTGAATCGCTTAATAATTCGTAATGATTCATCTGATTCCTCTGAGCCCTCCTGGCTGAGGAATTAATATATACAATATATTAGTATATATTAGTATATATATATATATATATATATATTATATTATAGGATTTTAGCTATTTCCAAAATAGTTTATTGGTTATGTTATCCGCAGCGTACATAGTTGTATATAGCTATATATATTAATATATACTATATATATGATATTATATATATATATATTATATATACTATATTGTGAGTAGTAACCACCATGAACTAAAGGCAAAGCGGGGAGCGGCGCTCCCCTGTACTCAGGGTCTTCCCTGAGTACTTTTTCGGGGGCTTCCCGCCGCGCCTTTTGGGGTACTTTTCGAGGTTGCCGTTTTCTTTTGGGGGCCGGTCCCCCCTGAGGGTTCCCCATATTTCTATTCATGTCGCCATGTGCTACAAAAACGGTGGGGGCCCCCGGGCTGAGTGTATTTATCACCTCACCATATGCCTTCATGTACTTTCATGAGCGTTTCTGTTACCACCCTCCGCCCCCCCAGGGTTCGAGCCCTGCCAGCGTCTTCCCTGAGTGCATTTATTCTGGTGGGATCCCTTGTGGGAGCTATCTCCTATGTACTTTTTCCTGTCTGGTGTTTTAACCCTCTGGGGGCTGTGACCCAGGGGTCCCCTAATTTCTATTGATGGTCTCCATGTACCGTGATGTGAGTGTAGTGTGCTGGTGTGTGTGTGGCGAGCGGAGAGGTGCGCCGATGGCCACATTCACCAGGGCGGCTTAGCGTGTTTTTGATATGCTTATATCCTCTTCTCTTGGTTCACGAGTGGGTGGTCCCAGCCGGGGGGTTTCTTTTGGGTGTGCGCCCCTTGTGTTCTCGTGCGAGCCGAACTACATTATCGTTCCTGTGGTGTGTTGAGGCTATGTGCTCATGATATCCTCCCCTCCCCCTCCTTCTATCCTTTATTCTCTCTACGTGTCGTCCAGACTCGACGTAGAGAGGTCGAGTGTGCGGTTTCTGGCGTAGCCCACGTACACTGAGAGAGGCGTGAGGCGAGCTTCTTAAGGCTAATGGTGCATGAAAGTGAGCGGATGGTATTCTTATGCGCGGAAGAGCCAAACTGCGAAACGGTGAATCTGGCCGTCTACGAAATCCTTTTGGGACGCGAGCGCCCCGTAGGCGCAATTCTACCACGTGCGTGACCGCTAAAATATTTAGCCTGGGTTATTTTGTGTTTTGTAACATTTGAATAGAGATAATGTGTTTTTAGTGACCCAGTGTGGACGTAACAGGGCGATTGCGTAACGCCCAGTGAGGGGTCCCCTCGTCACCCACCCCTCGGCCGACCCGTCATTTGAGCGTCTTTACGCATGTCGGCTGTAAGGGTACTAAGAGGGAGACGGTGGGGCTGTTTTTCACTGACAGCGCCCTTAGAGCTTGGATCCGTAAAGCGTTGGCGCGAGAGGCTGTATACGCAAGCTCTCTCATGGCATTCCAAGCCCTCTGAGCGAGGTTGCGTCTCTTACCGATCTTTCTACGTCTTCTACTGGTCATATATCATCCCATATTGGCTAATTAGTTGTATAATATATTCACCTGTTCACACTATTATAGAGTGTAGTTTAATATACTATACTTGGTATTTACGTATTAGTGAGGAGGGATGTATATCTCCATGGGATTATTTATCGTATTTTATTTTTTTATTATATATATATATATATATAATATGATATATAGTAGTAGTATTAGTTGATCAGTAGAGCGCGCATCTAGAAACGGGAACATCCCAGCCTAGAGCGAGAGCGAGAATCTTGATATACCATCAGAGCGAGCGTACTCCACCTAAACCAACGCCATTACTTAAGGGAAGCAAACCACTAACAACACACAGAGATAATCTATATCTAATCTATAAGCTGCTGTGCGACCTAACATCGACATCAGCGAACAACAAAACACACAATCAACCGAGACCTATTGCATTTTAATGCTCTCTCTGAGTGAGCAACATTTTTTAGAACTCATCATATGTAGGTAAATATATATACTATGATACTAGTAATATTGGTGGAAGTTATTTATTGTGGCTGTATATAGGTGAGTATTGAGAGAGAGTAGTTGATTGAGAGAGAGGGGGGGTAGAGGGGGTTTATATTATATATATATATATAACAAGTCTCTAGCCAAGGGGGAGTTGAATGGTTCTGAACCCCCCAATATTATTTCCTCTTCAGTAACTCGTGAGTTTGCGTGCTAAATGAATCTGAAGGACCCACTTCTAATGGGTTCCTAGCTGAATAACAAAGGATCTGATGATGAAGTAAAAAATGGGGGTATAGAGCTGAAAAAGAGATAGGAGATGGAGGTACTCCGTCTCCTATCTCTAATATTAACTTGTCAAATTCGTACTTACTGGTAATAATGCGCAAGTGTGAGCAAGGGATGCGTGATTACGTAGAGTTTTAGTGAGCGTTCTTATATTCCTACATATTAATTATTGAAAATCATTCAAAGTTTTCAAACAATGTTATATATAGTTTTCAAGAAATATATATATTTGTCCAAATTCAAATAAAAACCAATTTTTGCTGACTCTATAAGCAGTGAATACACAATACCGTCGGGCAACACTGTGCCTCCTAAGGTTGGTCATCCTTCCTCCCCCAAAATCTCTGTCCATCTGTCGTGTGTTAGTCAGCTTTACTGTTTACTAATCCTAGATTACTGTTTTATGGCCTATGCAGAACACGCATTTGTAGAGAGGGAAGCAGTTATACACTCGTATAATATTATACATGACAATTGGTCAGCTGTAGTAGTAGTAGTAGTAGTAAGCAGTAAGTAGTAGTAGTAGTAAGTCAGGAAGTAGTAGTAAGTAGTAAGTAGTATTAGTATTAGTAGAATGATAAAAATGAAATTGTTATTAATGAAATATATGTCATCGCGATTTTTATCTTTAAGTCACTGTGATACAGGTTTAGATTATTTCTTTTCTAAACATTTGAACTTAGAGCTTAAATATAGATATATGACTTATAGTATGTTATATTATATTATAATAATATATATATATATCACGTATATATATATATATATATAGTATATATATATATATGATCGGTTTATATATATAAATAATATTATAGTATTATGTATATAGTATGATATATAGTACATGATATTATGTATATAACTTCCGGCAGCATTCTAACAAACAACAACCGACAATTTCAAGACCAACCAATACTCAACATACAACATCAAACAAATCAACAACAATCTAACCGACTACCACTAACAACAACTAGACCACGACCACAACAACAACAACAACACCTTCAACAACAAACAAAAACTTAGGTCCCCCTAACTATCTTTATCAATATACATACCTTTATTCCATTCAGAAAATAAACTTTGACATTAACAAAATTCTCCAGTGAATCTAACCATAGACAAACATTTCTAACATAATTTTCTAACATTGCTAGATATTTTTCAGATTGAGATATTAATAAGTCCACTTATTTTTTATGTTTAGTACGGCCAATATTTCAGTAAAAACACGTTCTTTACTGACCCTAAGGACTTAAAGCAGTTGGGCAAATAGCTCCCTCCTGCAGGGTCGCATCACATGTCTGTACCCTCTTCTCTCCGACCCACCCATGCTTACCCTCGCTTTTATCAAGCTTTACGTAAGCTGTTTGTGCACGCCATTTCATGAAACAATAACTTTGTAATAATCAAATTCTATTCTTACTACCTAGCAGCAGGATACTGGAACCAGAAAAAAAGGCCATCTTAATTTACCATAATTCAGTTCACGTTACATCAAACATTAAGTTAGAATGGATACAGAGTCCGTATAACAGTTGTAGCGGTAGTAGTAGTAATAGTAGTAGTAGTAGTAGTAGTAGTAGTAGCATTAACAGTAGTATGTAGTAGATAGTAGTAGCAGGGTCGTAGTCAGTTAGCATAAAGTATATAAGCAGTAAAAGAGTATATCGGCAGTAGCATTAATCAGTAGTAAATGGCTGTAGTAGTCAGTAGTAGTAGCTAGTAGTAGTAGTAACGTAGTCAGTGTTATCAGGTAGTAGTAGTTTAGAAAAACCACAGAGTGAATTTTTTTATTTGGGATAATGAGCCTCTTATTTACCAGTACATAAACAATCCCGTTTTCATTCAAATTATTAAACACGGACTTAAATTGTAACATTTAGGTAAAGTTTTCCACTGAAACAACTTCGAATCACTGAAGCTAAATTAAAACTAATCTTAATTCTTATCAGTGAATTGACATCGCCCCGACTGCGAAAATTGGTTCCGGCTTAAGCCCATCACGAGTGAAGGATATGGTTTGATAAGTAGTTATAATCGTCAAAGTTCCCAAAAACAGGGTAGATAGCGAAGAGAAGATGACTCATCGGATGCTCTGCGTTCAGAGCATGGGAGCGGAAGATTTCTGTAGGCCGACGTGGAAAATCTGGACGTTCCAGACCCGCGGGTCTGTGAGTCGTCGCTCGGCGAAACTAGGTCGCTATGCATTTGGACGCTGGTACTCAGACGCTGAATATTTCCTACTTAGAGTTTATATGCGCGCGATAAATAGGTGAATATGATATTGTGATGCTAGTAGTATTGAGTACGTGAGTATATGTATATTATTATAGGGTGTATACTATAAATTTCAATAGTTGGGTCGGTTGCTATTGTTTAGGTCTATTGATTCGTTCTATTTGATTAAGTTATGATATCAGTTGTATATCAATAATACATATATACGGGGTGTATAGTACTAGTCGTATATTTTTTTGGTGATTTGCTTAGGTATTATAATATAATAAATATAGTATTAGTTGATGTTATGATCTTACTACAGCCGTGTTTTATGAGGATTTAGGTTATGTGTTATGGTAGTTTTAGGTTTATGACTCTGTAGGTCTACATGTATAATTAGTATATATATATCTATAATATTATATATATAGTATATAGGTTATTTGATGTAGTGGTATTTATTCAGTTGTATCCGGTAGTGTGTTGGGTGGATGTATTAGTTTCGAAGGTAGTTCTGTATGTAAGGGTGTGTAGTAATTTGATTTATAGGATATGATATGATGGTTGTGGCGGGTATTGATGTGTGTGTGATTGTTAGTGTCGTTATCGTTGATTTTAAGTTTGAGGTTGGGTTGTGTGTTTTTCAACGCTATCTGGCCCTTTATCTTGGTGTGAGGATATTAATCTTGATTATTTTGGACCGTGTCTCGTAGCTGTAGGTGTCGTACCTCGTCGGTCTATAGAACCTTTCGCCAGAACAGTGTGGTTTTCGTTTTACGTCTTACAGTGAACAGTGCCGTGTGCGTCGTGTTCCGTCTTCAATCATCCCAGGTCATCAAAAGCATCTCTGCTGAAGTTAGTGTTGCGGTCATCTTGCGCCTTGTCTGTCTTTTGCCATCTGTTCTCTTAGCCTGCCCGACATCACGGTGCTTATTTCGGCGCGCATTAGTGGCATCCATGGTCGAGCATGGTCATCTAGTCTACTGTGGTGTCCCATATCCGCATCTCTGTCTGCAGGTATTCTCTTTTTGATTTAGTGTCTCAATAAGAACGCAGTTGATTTGTACTTTTAGTGAGTTCTTGTTGTAGATGTGGTTGTTTTATGGTTCTGTATTGATCCATGATCTCAAGCTCTGTTTTCCGTATGTTTTCCTCACTTCTAACTCTAATCTCGTCAGGGTAAGCTGTGGTGGTCCTCATCGATATTCAATTTTTCTCTGGCCATGCTCTCATCCTGCGAGTGTCTAGGGCTTTTCAGTTTCGTCTCTCAATTTTTTGTGTCGATTTCTACAGGTGGTCCTGTCTTTTGAGGCAGTCAGTTCCGATCTCATAATTTGATTACAATCTGAGTTAGTGTATGTTCTTGTGCGTTTCCAGTGAATCATTGTGTGGGTTTTGTTGTCATCACGAGCGTATTATTTTGTACTTCTTTGAGTATTGGATCGTGTATTGACTGTTTCTTTTTCAGCAAATCTTCGGGTATTAATGGGTTAACTGCTGTCTTCCCTCCCCTGATACTTCTCCACCCTCCATCATCACTCCCATAGTTTTAGAGATTTATATCACTTGCTGTAGGTTGTTTCCTCTTGTCTTTTCGTATCATCAGGGTGTGTGGTGTTGTTTGGGGATGTTTGCAGTATAATGTGTTCGTCTTTGTCTTACGTTGACTGTTGCTTCTGTATCGTGGTGTAGCAGCTCCGTGCTTCTCCGTATTCATATGACTCAGGCGCGTATTTGATTCATCAATTTTGGTGCTGTCTCACATCTGGTCAAGCGCCATTTTCTTGCAAAGTGTGGGTCCTGCCTCCTCGCCTGGCTAAGCTGTTGATGGGCGCTGCAGGTGGTGGTGCATTCCATTTCGTATTACGTGGTTAGTGTTGGATTGCTGCAATGTTGTTGTCGCATCGTGCTGTCTTACATATAGTGCGGTTCTTAAGTCGTGTCGATAGAGTGTACAGTGTATTGGATAGTCTTTTGTATTTATGATATTAGCAGCCGGTGTGCGCTGAGTAGATGCAGCAACTCTGACATCTGTTCTCGACTCTCGGACCATCCATCAATCCATATGGTTTTCTCTCCTTTAGCTTGTATCTGTCCCACTATCTAGTTTAGTTAGATTTGCTTGTGTATGCTCAGCGCGGTGGTATGGTATTTGCTGTTTTTTAGTGTGTGCATCCTTGTTGATTATATATCTTGTGGTTGGATCTCATACTCTCCTCGTACCAGTGGCTCGGCAATGCTTTTCCCCACTATTGCAACGTTCTCTATTCGAGCCGAGATGGCTTTTTCTAATATCCAACAAAACGCCCATCTGTCTCGTTCACTTTTTCGTTAATGTGGTGTTTCTGCGATGTGTTAATTGATGGTTTTTTTCGTATGTCGAATCTGAGTTTGTAATGTATATAGTTATTTGTATATGTGTGATTTTGGTGTATTGGTCGATCGTTTAGGTGTGATATGTCTGATGTGTGGTTTCTGATGTTTCTATATGTAGGGGTGTTTGTGCTTCTATAGTTGAATGTTGGGGTTATGTGTGTAGTTTTGAGTTAGTTAATATCATGTCTGATAGTTATTTACAAACGTATTATATATATTATATATATAATTGTTCTCTTCGGTTTGTGTGATGGTTTGTTGCACTTATATATGGTGGTTTATAGTATTATTATAATTTTATGTTATTATATTATATTCCCCTCCTTGAATAATTGGATACTTCGGTGTTTTTTGTTTTATTTATGTAGTAGTGCTTTAGAAGTGGCCGGGGTGTGGCGGTTGATTATTTATGCTTAGTGGGATGTGTAGTTCTATATCAGGTTATTATGGATCGGTTTATCGTTATTTTTTTATATTTAGGGATAGAGATTCTATGGGTAAGGATATATATCTGTTATTGTAGATGCACTGTTTAATTCGGTTTTATTTAGGTATATATAGTTATAACTAGTATATATAATATATAATATGTGGGGATAATCAGTGATATGAGGTGTTGAATAGGATTGTATTATAGTATTATATATATATACGTTTCTGTTTAGTGGTTTTTATGTGCTTATATTTTGAAGAAGGTTTATTGGTGTTAGTAGTATGAATTTGGGCGTTGGTTTGTGCGTCTATGTGTTTGCGTGGTGTAATGGGTTTGGCGTGCTGCGGCATGTAGTGTTTAGGGTATGTTTATAGGTCTTATTATCGGTTGTTTATTGGAAGGTATGGTGATTAATGTAGCTCTGGTTAGGTTGGGGGTAACTGTTGGTGTTTGGGTGCTTGTTGGTGGGTAGGTGGTGTTTTGTTAGTATGGTGTATGTAATTGTAGACTATATATTGTGTCTGGTCGTTTATTTAAGGTGTTGTGTTATTGCTGGGTTTGATTTTCTGTGAAGGGTGCTTGAGAGTTTTTGGGTTGTAGTAGTTATTAGTTAGTTCTGGTAATATTGATTATAGGGATGGGTTATGTTTGGGTCGTTCTCAGTTTGGGTTAGGTGGTCGGTATCGGTGTGTGTATAAATAATATAATATTATAATCATATATGTATAGCTGTACTATATCTATATTCACCGATTTTTCGCCCATATTAGCATGGCATCCGAAAGCTTATCACATTTGTAGTAATATTGCGAAAACCTGTTTCGCGCGGACTCAGACCCCGGGTCTGAGCCTGACTTCCGCGTCCGCTTCGCGACTCATAGCCTGAACCAGAAGCATCGCGAGACTCATCTTCTCTGTCAGCAATCTGATGTTTTGGGAGAACTTTGCACACTTATAACTCTTATCAAGACAATCACTTCACTGTGATTGGCTTACGGACCAATCGAAAACAGTCGGAGAGTATTCACTGATTAACGAATAAAGATCTAGTTTTCATTTTAGCTTCAGTGATTCGAAGTTGTTTCAGTGGAAAACCTTTACTAGAATTTTACAATTTAAGTCCGTGTCTAAAGCTTAGTAAATAATTAGCAGGTTACAAATTGTATATCGCGTGATTGAACATAGAGTGGGCGATGATAATATTACCATAAGTGAAATAAAAAATTCCACCTACTGTGTTTTTACTACTATCTACTACTATACTACAACTCTACTACTACTTACTACTACACAGGCCATTACCTACATATTACTCGCTACTCCTGCGCATTACTACTATACTGCTCACTACTACTATTACTGCTACTACTCCCCGACCATCTGCTACTGCCTACTGACTCACTGCTACTACTCACTATTGACTGCTACCTAACCACTAACTACTACTACTACTCCTATTACTGACGTACGCTACCCGGCTACAACTGTTAACGGATCTCTGTATCCAGTTTTAGGCTTAACTGTTTGATACATAACATACATTAGTCAAAATCGTAGCACTTTTACTTCTGGTTCCAGTATCCTGCTGCTTGGTGAAGCAACTTATTTTATTATTACAAAGTTATATTTTGCATGAAAAATGGGTGCATAAACATGACGGTAAAGCCTAGTGATAAGGCATGTCCAACGCAAGGGTGCGCAGCAGAGACCAGGTTGATGGTCCCTCTAGCACGAGAGGGCTATTTGCCCCAACGCTCTAAGGGGTCCTTAGGCGTCAGTAAACAACGTGTTGTTCACCGTAAATATGTTCCGTACTAAACATTAAAAATAAGTGCACTTTATTAATATCTCAAATCTGAAAAATCTAGCTATGTTCGAAAATTATGTTACGAAATTTGGCTCATGGTAGATTCACTTGGAGATATTTTGTTCAACTGTCAACGTTATCCTCTCCATCCATAATGGTATCAGATTTTTGAGTAAAGATAGTTAGGGACCTATTTTTTATGTTGATGTCGGCATTGTTGTTGTCTGTTGTTGTGAAGTTTTTCTTGTTAGTGGTAGTGTTGTTGTTGTTGTTGTTGTTGTTGTTGTTGTTGTTTTGTTGATTTCGTTTGTTGTTGTTGTTGTGTTTGTTGTTGTGTTGTTGTTGTTGTTGTTAGTATTGTTGGTCTCGGCATTGTTGTTGTTATTATGCTCGTATATCTGAATTATCATATAATATATATAATATATATAATATATATATATAGTATACATATAATCAATATATTAATATATAATATATATCATATTATTTATTAAATATATATATATATATATATATACTATATATATAATTAATATATATATATATATAATATATATAATATATATATATATATATATATATAATTATAGTTAATATATATATATATATATATATATATGATAATAGTCTATTATAAGCGGTGGTTGACTCCAGGAGCAAAAAATCAATAATAATTATCGTTATTTTAATAATTTTAGGTAAATGCATTAAATTTTGGGGTAACCTAACCTAAACACTAACCTAACCTAAACTTAACTAACCTAACCTAACCTAAACCTAACCTAACAACACAACCTAACCTAACCTTACAGCCTAAGTATTAACGGAGTCAACCGCTTATAAAGGTCCATATATATATATATATATATATATATATATATATACTTTATAGTATATTATATATATATATATATATAATATATATAATATATATATTTGTTATGTATCATATACTTTAAAGCCAAGTTCAAAGTATAGAAAAACGAATAATATAAATGTATACGTTAAATAAAAAAAGGAGATATATTTATAATAACAAAATAACTCATTAGTTGATGTTTCTCTACTACTACTACTACACTTGATTTGAGCTTTCTAGTACTACATACCAACACTCACTACATACTCACTACTGACTCACCTCAGCCCTGCCTGCTCCAATGTAATAACTAGTTATACGAATGTGAGGCTTTCATTAAAATGCGTGTTCGCTAGGACAAAAGACACGTGAATCCCAGTGTTTAAGTAAACACAGTAAAAGGCTGTAAAAACGCGGGATGGACAGAGTTTGGGGAGGGTACCAAAATTGGGAGTTTGCCGGTATTTGCTTTTTACCTGCTTTATTGGTTCAGCAAAACATTTGTTTTTATTTCGAAAATTTGACAACTTTTTCTTTGACAAAAACAAATGTTTTTCAAAAACTGTAACAATGAAACAAGTTTCAATAAAATAAAAATATAGAATCTACGTATAAAAAACTCTACCTACATACATCTTTGTGACTGGATTGATAAAGTAAGTCGAAATGCAATTTTTTTGGTGCGAAAGTACCTATCCATCTCCTATCTGTCTTTTCAGCTCATAATCGCATTCTTACTTCATCATCAATCCTTTGTCATTTAGCTAGGAACCCATTAAGTGGTCCTCAGACTCTTAAGCGAGTACTGAAAACATATATACAACACACTTTACCCTGCAAGCCCGATACATCCTCGTGTTGCACATATTCTTGCCTAGGCCCTTATGGTCAAATATTAATTATCTATTATAATATATATATATACTTATAAATAATATATATTTATGTATATATATATCTATATATAATATATATATATATACATATAATTATATAGGTATAATTAAATTGTGTAATATACGATATATTATAATATAGTATATCATTCAATGATACTCTATTATCATATAATATATAATATATACTATATATATCTATATCTATACTATATATATTATATATATATATCATAGCGTATAATAGTATATATTATATTATATATATCATATAGGTTACTAGATATTATATATACTAATAGTAAGTATATATGATAAGTAGTACATAGCTTATATTGATAAAGTCATTTGAAAATGGTTCCTAATAGTCGATTGTTGTTGTTGTTGTGTTGTTGTTGATGTGTTGTTGTTGCTGCGATCGTCGAGTTTGGTGATAGCGCTTGAGGTCTCAGTATTTGTTGTTGTTAGTTGTTGTGGTTTGTATTTGTGTTGCTGTTCTGATGGCGTGTTGGTGTCAGCTGTTGATGGAATCGTATCTGGTTGTTGGTGGTGGAATGTTGGTTAGAGGTTATCATACTATTATAATATATATATATATATATAAGTAATTATAATACTATATATATATATATAATATATATATATATATATAATAGTATATTATAAGAGAGAGAGAGTTATATTGTAGTTATATTTCATATATATATATTTATGATATATTATATATATATACACTAATATATATATTACTTATATAGTTGATGATTTATATAATATATATATATCATTAATATAACTATATTATATCTATTTTAGAGTGAATCTTATATATATTATAGGTTGATGAAATATCTTAATATATAGTATATATATATACGGTATATAACAGAAACATATATAATAAACAAAAATCTAATGTTGTTGACAGTAAAGACTAAAGACGTATCGCTCGAGAGGTGTGGATGGGGGTCTTTCTGTACATGGCTTGTGCAACGTCTTTACGTCCTTAGGGTAGTAAAAACACGTTTTTACGTAACCCACTAAGGACGTAGACGTAAAGACGTGGCGCCAGGACGGGGGTGAGAGGGGCCCCTCCTGGCGCGGGCTCACGCAACCCTTTACGTCTACACGGTCCACTCAAAAACACTTCTCTTTTGCAAAAATGTGACCCAGCATAAACCAGAGACCGAGCTCAAATTTTAAAGCGGTCGACCGCAGCTGGCGGTACATCGACTGCGCCTACAGAGCTTCGCAGAAGACAAAGTCGTTCGCGCCGGCGTGTCGCGTTCGCGTTGGCCTATCCTGAGCTCCAGCTCAAGACTACTTTCTGAACAGTTGCCTTGAAAGGTAGCTCAGCTAACTTCATGTACGTGGCTACAGCCACGTCAACATAGGAACCCTTCTACAACGCGCTACCCACGTACACGGGTTAGAATAGAAGAGGGGGAGGCGGTTATACATGAGACACATAGTTAGGTCTAAACCACTCCAGGAAGCGTATAATTGTGACGAGAAACAAAGGGGGGTAGGGGTGAACAAAAGGGGGAGTAGGGTAAAAACGCTTGTGAATGTGCATGAGCATGTGCTCACGCACACACACACACCACACTCACTCACGTACATGGCGAATCAATAGAAATAGGGGACCCCTCTGGGCACAGCCCCCCAGGGTAAAACACCAGACAGGAAAAGTACGATAGAGAAGATAGCTCCCACGGGGATCTCACGAGCGAACATCCAACTCAGGAAGACGCTGGCAGGTGTCTGACCCTGGCCCAGCCTATTAATCTTAACACCCCTGTGGGAGTGATTACGTCATATGGGCGAATGGAACAAGGGGGTAAGGGTCAAAAAAACGCTCATTGAAGTAACAGAGCATATGGTGAGGTAAACTAAATACACTCACGTGCCCGTACATGACGAAATGATATAGAAATATGGCGACCCCAGGGGGACCGGCCCTCAAATAGAAAACGGCCAAACCCCGAAAGTACCTCAATAAGGTAGCCCGCGGCGGGGAGCCCACGAAAAATCACTCAGGGAAGACCCTTAGTACAGGGGAGCGCCGGCCCCCGCCTTTGCCTTGGGTTCATGGTGGTTACTACTATTGTGGCGCTACGCTATTACAAAATCCACCAAAATTAGAACACGCACTGCATCGTGCCGTCACCAGCGATTTCTTTACTACCGCGGCTTCATCATATTTCTTTCTTAAAACTAGATGGTAAAACCACGTAATTCTATTAAATGTATAGAAATATATTTGTTATAAATATTTAACCTAGATATGATATATATACATATTGCGGACATATATATAAAGTATTATATATATAAAATATTACTATACACATATTCTACATATATAATAGATATGTATGGTTATTAATATATAATATTTATATAATGTTTGTAAATATATGATATATTATAAATAATAGAGTACTGGTAACGACTTTACTTTAAGAAGCTATAACTGTGCAGAGGAAAATTAGCGAATCCTACTCCAAAACACAAAAGACATTTTTGTGTATCAATGGACAATTTAGTTCAGGTATAAAATTTGTATAATAAAAAATAGAAGCCTTACAAGATACCGATTTTCATATTTTATAATTTAAATAAATACATTACGAGAATACGACAACTGCAAAATTTATCGTTTTTGAGAAGTACTAAGGAGCGCCAGAGTTCCAAAAAAATTGTTTTTTTAAACTCTGCTATGGAGAAAATTTAATTTTTTTTATAATTTTTTTTTTACGGGCTCCGGCCGACGGGGGACAGAGCCCCCCGTCGTCCCCGATTATGCCAAGAAACCCCGATTCTTTCCATCTTTGTGGTTTAACCTCTCGGGTATTCGTTTAGTTAAATAAAATGCAGAGACGAACATTAATTTGGCAACTCGTGCGCTTACATCGTATTGCAGTTGTATTACTCCGTATGATCAATTTATTTATTTATTAAAAATGAGTCTATTTTAACATTTTCCTCACTTTTTTTAATTTGCGTATTGAAAGTCATAATGCATCCCACTGATTACACATCAGTCGTCATCCTGTTTTAGTGCAGGATTTGTAGTTTTCTAATTAAACACGTTTGTTAGTAAAGTTGATATATATATATATATCTATATAACTATATATTTATATATAAATATATTATATATATATATATAGTATATATATATATAATATAGATAATATTATATCATTATATATATATATATATATATATACCCCGTATATATATTATATAATTACTATATAATATAATATATATACTATAGATATATATCTATATATATATATATATAATATATACTAATATATATAATCATATATACTATATAATATATATATAAATATAATATATATATATATTATATATATATAGAAAAATAAATTTCAATAAACGCAAAACATAAATCTTGTTATTGATAAAACACCCTAAATTATTTCACCTGCCTGGGATTCGACCTGGACCCTAGCAATCCGATGTAGGTGCAAAAGCTCATTGTGTACGGTGCACACTTGCGCGTACCATCTGCTAGGAGTCCAGGTTTGAATCTCCAGCAGGGTGCATATATTTTAGGGGTGTTTTATCAATATACTATATATGATATTATATATATATATAATATATACGTATAATATATATATAATATTATATATATATAATATATGATCTATATAGTAATAATAATATAATATTATGACTATATATATATAGGTCAGCCCCTAAGAAGAGACACAATCCATATCTCAAATACTACAACAGCTACCTGGGAAAGGAATACAGTGCTAGAATATGCTGGTCCAATTTTGTGCGCGGAAAAATGTAAAAAAAAATATATACTAATCATAATATATATATTATATAGTATATATATAATATAATATATATAATATAATAATATAGATAT
>JABUQX010042611.1:5000-17500 GCA_015478945.1 Trachelipus rathkii
TGGTGGGAAGTGTAAACCAAAATGTCTTTCCATGCGATGAGTAACACTTGAAAGAAAATACTTGACCTGTCCCCCTCCGAACTTATGTTCCAAGTGACGGGATATTTAACAATGCAGGGGCTAATATATGATAAATAGAAAATTACTTTCTGCAGGAAAAAAGGCCAGAAAAATGATGTTTTTCACACACAACCTTCCTGACTTTAAATTTCAATTACAGGCAAAAGTATATAACCCATTTGGTAAAGTCTTTCATTAAAGGCGGAGGGTTGGGGGAAGAGCCTGGTGTGGCCGTGAATTTGAGTTGGGGGTCCCAGCTCCGCGCTACCGCTGGTAACTTCAATGTAGTATTATAGATTGTGGCTAAAACTCATATATTACTATATATCATATATTATATATATATTTAATATAGTATATAATATATATATATATATATATATATATATATATATACTATATATATATACTATATATATATATATATATTATACCTATATATATATATATATAGTTCCAAAACATCCGCATGCGCGGATGTAAAATCATAACCAATCCGCATCCGCATCCGCGGGTGCGAAAAAAATGACATTGCATCTGCCTGCCATCACTAATGTATATATATATATATATATATATATATATATATATATATATATATATATATATATAATATACTATGATATATATATATATATATATATACTATTATTATATATATCTACTATATATATATATATTTATGGATCAGGTCTTTCTTATCCACCGTCGCATATCCATTCCTATTGATTCTGCCATGAAGCCGAACCCATTTTGTCAAAAAGATCAAGAGAATAAAACTATTACACTTGAGCCAAATAATCTGTATTGTTATAAAAGAGATTTCCACCTTTTAAGTATATTTTCAAAATTTCTTTTGTAAATCTATGCCTACTCTCAGCACGCAACTTAACCTCGAAAATTCTTGTGCTAACGTGTTCCCGACGTCAAAACCAGGCCCACATTCTACCGGAATAAGGGGAACTTCCAATCAGCTGCTGACATGACTTGGATGGTTTTACGACGATGTGTGCCCTATAAACTACTACATTGTACTTACTCAAAATGATGATTTCTCAGAAAGTGGAAGAGAAGAAGAAAGAAATGTAATTTCTATTTCGGAACTTTTAGATGAAAAAAATTAGAAGTTCGTAGAATAAGTTGATAAAGAAACGCATCATATCAATCTAAGTAGCTTCTATTGACACGAGCTCTTACTTGGTAGAGTTGAAAACTCGAAAATTCCAAATTAGAAAGACCAGATATTAAGGTGTCTGGGAATAATTTTCGACATTCAGCAACTACTTGCAAAACATACTTTTTCTTCTCTTCATCTTTTGCTATGCTAACATTGTAGTCTTGCATTAATTTGACACCCCTTTCGGCTGTGTCGTTTAAAATCCTAAACCTTTTTGAGAATTCCTTGTTCAGTCAAGAAATCCATGAGTTCTTAGGTCTTCATTCCAAACATCCGGATCGGAATGTAAGAAATGAGTTGAAATGTTGAATCTTTTGAAGAAATTGAATGATAGTGGTGTAATAAAGTAATCGATTTTTTGTCCAAAAAAGAATGAGCTTCTCTCAAAGCATTTTTGGGCTTTACACATCCTATCGTCTACAATGTTTTCTTCCTCGAGCTCAATAAGCTTGCTTAGCTCATCATCATAGTCACTGTTTTACACAAAATACAATAGTTTTGTAGAAATGTTTATTTTGATTTGTTTGTCTAAAGTTTTGTCAAAAAAAGCAAAGGCAACTTGTTCTGGGTTCAAATACCACAAATGATTTATAAGTTTAGACAATGCCACCTTTGAAATTCTCCATAAATTTTTTCTTAACTAATTAAGGTTTTAAATAACTGTAAATCGTGGTTGGGAGCCAATGTAGCTTTAGGAGTATTAAAACAAATTTTGACATAAACATTACTTATGAATAAACAAATATTTATGATGGCATCTATCTCGGAGTCACTTAAAGAAAATTGAACCCTGAAAACGAAAAATTTTAGGGAGTAAATGGCTCTTGATATCCACCTGACGTGATGCATGACACCTGAAAGAAATTTTTTGGAGCAACACGACCCAAAAATATCAAACATAACTGTAAAAATTCTTTGTTATCTTTTCTGAGCTAATGCAGTGGGGTTTTTTAATTGCGCTGAGAGAAAACTAGAAATCTGTTAGAGATCTTTTACATTTATTTCAAATTTGACCTGTTCATCATCAAGACCAATATTATATATTTTTGAACCACTATGTCTGAAATCTTTTAAAATTGTTAGGATGAAGGCCAATAGTTGAACCCACTTTGCAATCAAAAACTGCCTTAAGTATTACTTCTGAAATGTGGTGGTGACATGTCAAGTATAAAAGATCTTTTTCAAATAATTGTTCTAATAAAACACAGGTTCCTTTCAAACGACCAATATAGACAGCAGTAGTGTCAAAACACATTGCTTCTATTTTTCCTACTCCCCCATTTTTCCACTTCAGAAAAACAGGTCTTGCCTGAGTACATCCCTCATTAATTTTAATATGAGGAACTCCAATCAACTGTTCTTCATCACCACAACTTATCAAAACTGCCAACCTCTCTACATTTTCTTTATTCAATATATCTGCAAGCAATTTCCCATCACAATGTAGAACAGCACCTTGTAAATCTGAATTTTCTAACCTATTTTTAATAATCTGTACTCTTTCCTCTCGAAATTTCTGTCTGCGGACTCGCACGGTAGACCTACTACTGATTGCTAACTTCTATGGATCTTGCCCTAATGCTTCGGCAGCAACTAAAACAGTTCTAACCGCGTCTCTATCAAAAATATTACATATATCTAACAATACTGACAACTTCTCTGTGATAATTTTTTTTTACTTCCTCGGCAGTACTTTCTTTTCTTTGGTTATAATATGTCGATTCCTGTGTCCTGAAATTCCTCATGATCCTTCTCTTCTATGTCCTGATTTCTACGTGATTCCTCTTCTTCTGAAGAACTGCTTGAGCTTAAAAATCCATTTCTATATCTTCGTCATCTAAAAAATGGCGGAAAGAAACGATTAGAAAAAATATAGTAACTTGTGAACAACAAACCTATTTATCTACCTACAAAGATACCAAGATGCTAGATAGGTACAGCAAAATGGATCCAGATAGGTACTAACTGATATATTTAAACTACAATCTAGGCTTACCTACAGGCTTTAGCTTTGATTTTTCCAGTCTGAAGGTATCAGCTGCTTATCTCTGTGCTCTTCGCTCTTCTGCTGGGAGTAATTTTATATTAACTCCTCCCATGCAGACAGTAAGTCCCTTTTGCCTCTGAAGGAGCAAAAATTGTCTTCTTCATTTGTGTCCTTCAGTGCGTCTTGGTGTATAATATCAAACAAGGTCATCAAGGCTTGATTTAAAAGCTTTCACTTTCTTACTTTGAGCTTGACTTACGGTTTTGTTGTAATTTTATGCAGTTTTCACTACACCTAGTGAAGTTTTTCAAGCTTCGCAATACAATCTTTCATATCTTTGGTGCGTATCTTAGCTTTCTCCGAAAAAAGTACAACTTCCTCCCTGGATTGTGAGCCTTGCAGCATCCCTGGTTTCTAGTTTAACTTGACTTTTATTGCAAAATAAACAGCGTAAAATTTGACTATAAATGGCAACTTACAGCCAATTATTTGATGGGACATATATCCAATCAGAAAAATTTTGTTTTCCTGCTTCGAACTTACGCCACTTGTAGCTGTAGAGAACGAAATGGAGGGTTCTGAATCCATTTTTACTTACAGCTCTGGAAATCAAGAAATATACATTTAAAAAAAATTTAAATTGACACATTACTTTGATGTGTTTGAATGCAAAGAATTTAACGAACAACAAAAGCATGGTTAAAAAGTAATTTTATTACGTTTATAGCGAATTTTTAAATTTTTTTGAAAAAGTCGATTTTCCGAGTCCGGTCCTCGAACTAGCCAAATATATTCCGATCTGTACGTTCGTCAAACAAGTTGTGGGAGTGAAAACCAAAGCCAGGAACATCCTATCAAAAAAAAAAAAAAACATGTTCCTAGGATAACCATTCTAATTTTATAGCGGGAAACCCTCGATTTTTTTTAAAAAAAATAGCCGTTTTTTAATACTTTATTACTGATGAAGCAGGTCTTAACGTTATTCAATCGAGCTGAAACTTTGACAATCTCATTTTTATTCTAATTGTCAACATATATATATATATATTTATATATATTATAGTAATCATAATATAGACATAGTAACAACGTTCTGAGTCTCATATGTTCGTCAGTATTATATATATAAAATATGTAATATATAAGTATAGGGTATAGTTTGGGTATTATATAGTATATATATACGGCCTATATATATATATATAATATATAATTAATATATATAGATTAATATGATATATATATAATATAGTACAGTATATATATAATATAAGCTATACAAAAAAATTATTATGATTATATTATACTTTATATCAATAGATTATACATCACCTTATATAATAGTACCCTATAGTAGATAATATATAATATATTAAGTTAAAATAATGAGCAAATATTAACCAACTGTTCTAGTTCTAAAAACGACTATATACTATAATAGTATATATTACTAATTATAATACGTAAATATTTATTAAATATATGCTATATAGTATTATATATATAGTTATGTACATATGTACATTCTTTTTTCCATTTTTCTTTTCCTTTTTTCAGCTAAAACAGATTACAAGACAAATCGTAAGAATGTGGGAAGAGGGTAGTAAGGAAAGGTGGAGAATGCATCCTCAAATTGGGGATAACGTTAATGTTCAGTTTATTTAAAAAATGGGGGGAGGAATTTCTGTAGTGTTTTAATATACTTTTCCTTTTATTGTTAAGTGAAATATAATTAGTGATTATATTCATTATTATTATATTATTATTACTATTATTTGTATATTATGATTAATTATTATTATATGTATTATATTCATATTATTATTATCCTTTATTATTATTATTATTATATATTATTATTATTCATATTATTATATTTATTATTATTAATTATATTATTATTATTATTAATATGCTATTATGTATTATTATTATTTGATTATTATATTATTATGTTACATTATGATATATTAATTTTTTCAGTTTTTAATTTTTATTTTTTATTTTATGTTTTATTTTATTAACTATTATTATTATATATTTATTTTATATTATTATTATTATTATTATTGATTATTATTATTATTAATTGATTATTCATTATTATTATTATTATGTATTATGCTATTATTTATTCGGATCTTGCTTCTTCTTCTCTTGCGTCTTCCTTGCTCTTCGTCTCTTCTTCTTCTATCTTCTTCTGTTCTATCTTTTTCTTCGTTCTCTTCTTCTACTGCCGCAGTCTCCCACTCGGCGGTATTGCGAGGCGCTGAGCTTCTTCTTCTTTCTTCCCTTCTTCCTACCACTTCTTTCATTCCTTACTATCCGAAGCTTCTACCTCAAAATTTCATGCTGCAGCCTTCACGACTTTGATGATAATAATATGTTATGTGGGAGATGAGAGTGAAGGCTGTGACTCAGAGGACTTGATTGCGCCGGATATTATTCGATTATTATCAGGCTACTGCTGGAGTGCATGTATTGTTTTATTATCTATTAAGTATGAAATATTATTATTGCAGTATTATTATTATGCCAATTCATAGTGTAATAATATTATTAATATTATTACTTAATATTAGTTATTATTATTGTTTTATTTTCATTTTTATTATTATTGATGTTTATTATTCATTCATTATTATTATTATTTTATTATTATTATGATAAAAATCTGATTTCTCCTATTTTGGTGGGCTTTATAAAGATCGCTTAATGTTTTCTTTAAGTTTATTGATTTATTATTATCTCATTATTATATTAATTTTATTTTTATGTTACTTTATATGTTATATTATTATTATCTATCTTGCAGTTCATTGATTATTACATACTACTTAATGTACATTAAGATATCTATTTATTAATTATTATATAAGTATCTATTAGTTCTATATGTATTGATTATTATAAGCTTCAAATTATGTCATTATTATTAATTATTATTATTTAGTTATTATATGTATATTATTAATATTATTATACTTATTATTATTATTATTATTATATTATTATTATCATTATTATATTATTCTTATGATTATTATTATTATTCTTGATTATTATATTATGATGTATGTATTATATTCATTATTTATTATTATAATTTATCTAATTATTAATTATTATCCTGCTCTTCCGCAGGTCTCCCTTTCGCGCCTTTATTATTATTATTATTATTATTTTTTAATATGTTTATTCCCTTGCAATCTTCTATAACCGACAGTCTTCACCTCAGAAACAATAATAATATATAACAATATCTCTTTAAATATATTTTTTTTTTTTTTGGTAGATTTTTTGCTTTTTTTTTTTAATTTTTGTAATATAATAATAAATTTTCCATTGTCAACTTTCTATTAATGTCGAAAAAATTTTCTTTGAAAATATTTTTTTAAATAATAAATAAATTCAATTAAAAAATAAAGGGAAAAATAGGGATGGGCAAACTTGAGTTCAAGGTTATTAGTTCTGTTTTCATTTTTGAATTTAAAAATTAAAAAAAAATATTCATCTTTTTTCGATTTTTTTTTACTTTCAAAAAATTTTCTTTTGTTCTTTTTGCTTTTATTATATTATTATGACGATGATGATTATTATTATTATTATTATTATTATGTATTATTATTATTAATTATTATATTATATTATATCTATTATTATCTATTACATTATCTGTTTTTCTTATTTTTTGTATATTATTATAATTATTTACCCTTTTTTATTATCATCAATTTTCTCTTTTTATTCATTATTAATTATTATTATTATATTATAATTATTATATTCATTATCTTATTATATTTATTATATTATTATTATTATTAATATTTATTAATATTATTATTACTATTATTATATTATAGAGTGTTATAGTTAAAATATTATATATTACTGATTATTGTTTTTTATGATAATATTTCTTCTTAAGATATAAATCTATATTGATTATCAATATCACATTAGTCATTACACAATTGATTGATATTATTATTGAATATTATTATTATTGTACGTTATCATTATTATTATATTTATTATATTATTATTATTGATTATAATTATTATTCATTATTCTTATTATTGAGTTATTTTCATATGATATGAATTATTAGACATGTTGTATTAATGATTTCGGGTCTCAAAGGGACACAGCACTGGTGTTGCAATTCAGTAGCCCATTTCAGAGACTTAGGCGATTTACTTTGGTTATTAATATCTAATTAAATGTGCGATAAAATATAAATAATTAACATTATCTTAAACTGTTAAGCAATTAAAACTCTTATTTTATTAAATGATTAACATGTAGTTTCTCTGTAATGAATAAAACTTTTGAACTTAGAAAATTTTGAATTAGTAGTTATTTTTCTTCATTATTGACCATTAATATTTATATTACTATATTAGTTTTATTTTTCTATTATAAATAATTATGTTATTTGCTATTTGCTTTTAATTATTATTATTAATTATTATTATTACTCATCTATTATTATTATTTATTATTATGATTATTATTATTATGTATTATTACTTTATTGATTATAATTATTATTATTATATTATATTATTTATTATTATTATTTTATTATTTATTAGTTTATTATTATTATTATTATTATTTCTGTAAATCATAGCAAGTACTTGACAACCACTAGAGCCCTTTCCTGCTAGAAAATATTAACAGTATTTGTTTTTAGATATATAATATAATATATATATCAAATAATATATATAATAATATATATATAATTATATATAAATATAATATATATAATTATATATATATATATTATAATATAATTATATATAAATATATATCATAGTATATATTATAAATATATATATATAATATATTATTAATATATATATATATATATTATAAGATATTAGTAGATATAATATATAATATATATATATTATATATATATATATAAATGATATACTATATATAAACTACTTTTTCCAGACTGGGGTAGTAGGTTGGTCACAATTCACTTGGCAACAGAAAGAGTAGTAGAAGAACATGATGCAGCGAGAAAAGAAGGTCAGCCTTACCGACCCTTTTATACCTTTAAGGGTGAGGAACTTGTCCCCTTGTCAGAAAAATCCACTGCCAGGTCTTTCATGGGGAGACTGCTGAGACGGACGCTTACGATGAAATCTCGTCAATGGTAGGAGTTCATCCCTTGCGCACAGGTGCCACAATGAAGAAAAACCATAACCCCTCTTATATATATGATTATATAATATATAATATATATATATATATATATATTATATTATATAGATATAGGTATAGTAACTTATATTTATAATATATATTAATAATATATAATAATATATATATTAATATATATTATAATATAATCATATATAAGATATATATATATATATATGATAATATAGTATATATATAATATATATTATATCTATATATAATATAAGTATATTATAATATTATAACTACTATACTGTATTATATATATTTATGATATAAGATTAATATTATATAATATAATATATATATATATATCAATAATATATATATTATATATATTATATAAATATTTTATATATATAATAATGTATATATATATATATTATATATAAGCTATATAATATATATATTATATATATATATAATAAATATAATATATATATATATATATATCATGCAATTTTTAAAATTTTTAACTGAATAAAGATTTTTTAATTTTTATTATATTATATTATTATTATTATTATTATTATTATTATTTATATTATTATTGATATAATTAATATTATTAATTATAATATATGTATTTATTATTGATATATTATTAATTATGTGATTAACTATGGGAATTTAATTTGATCTTTCGTCTTAATTTTTTTTTTTGTCTAAAAAAAAAAAAAATTGTTCAATCCATTTTTTAAGTATTTTTATTTTTTAATTATTTTATTTCTGTATCTTTTTAATCAATATCTATTTTTATTTTATTTTTAATTAATTCTTTCTCAAAAAACTTCTTTGAAATTTTTTTTTTTTTTTATTTCTTCTTTATTTCATTTCATTTTTTTTTCGCCAACATTTTATTTAAATTTATTTTATTTGTTTACATTTCATTTACTCTATGTCAATTTTTCTAAACTGTTGTTGTTGTTGTTGTTGTTGTTGTTGTTGTTGTTGTTGTTGTTGTTGTTGTTGTTGTTGTTGTAGTGTTGTTGGGTTGCTTGTTGTTTTTTTTGCTATTTACGTATATGATTGCCTACAGCTTTGTACGCGTTTATTTTGTTTGTTGTTGTTGTTTGTTGTTTGCTGTGTTAGTTGTTGTTGTTATTGGTTGTTCGTTCGTGTTGTTGTTGTTGTTGTTTGTTTTGTTGTGTTGTTGTTTGTTTCAATTCTTTTTTTATGACTTGACTTTTTTTGTGATGTAAGAATTAGAAATATTAAGTAAGATTAAAATTTTATTTTCACTGACATTTTTGAGACCCTTTTTTTTTTAATTATAAAAATTATTTTATTTTATGTTTCATTTTTTCGTTCTTTTTAATATTTATTTATTTTAATTATCCTTTAATTAAAATTTGTTTCCTTTTCCACCAAAATATTTTTTCAAAATTTTCCTGCCAATTTTCCTCTTCTCATTTTCTTCTCATTTCTTGCTTATTCAATTAACTTTTGTCTTTCATTCATTTATTCATATTCATCGTTATTCATCTTTTTTCATCCAAGGGTTGTGCGACGCACCTGGTGCGGTGCGGTGCGGTGCGGTGCGGTGCGATGCGGTGCGGTGCGATGCGGTGCGGCAAAATTCCAGCATTCTGGTTTTGTGTATTTTTATAATATAGAGGTGATGTACGGTGCGGTGCTCTGCGCGCATTGTAATATAGGGGTATGGTGCAGTGCGGTACAAAATACGACTGGTGGGGTGGTGCAGCGCATGATGGTGCGCTCCCTCCGGTGCGATGCCGTGCGGGATGGAAAATTCAGGCGCGCGGCCAAACCTTCTTCACTCAGCCTTGCTTTCCCTTTCAATTAAACAAACTTACATTTAAATACATTCAATTTACAAAATTGTTTAGGTGTAAAAAGCGTGTGTAAACATTATTGATGAACGTTTCCTTATACGTCAATATGTATACGTATATATCACACACACACTTTGGAGTCCATAGGTGTAAAATGCAAGTATAAACATTATGTAAGTTTTCTTGTACTCAGTCAGTCCACATATACAAGCGTGTACAGTGTACACTCTCAAGGCCCTAAAGGATAAAAATGCAAGTGTAAAATGTAAATATTATCTATGTACAATACCTTTTCTTGTACGTTCATCTGTGTACGTAAAGAAGAGTGTGTACGTTTTAAAGTCCTTACTTCCTTGCTCCTAACGGAAAACTGGTTAAGGGAAACGGTGGTCGGAATTATATTTATTTTGCAGTTTGGTCGGAGGCAATATATGCTTATTCTGCATATGCTGCAAATGTCTATTATTTACAGAAACCAAATTATACAGTCCAATAAATTATATATATATATATATATATATATATATATATATATATATATATATATATATATATATATATATATATAACTAATATATATAACTATATATATATATATATATATATCATATATTTCTTCCCACCATAACTAGACTAACTTAGTTTGAACATCTATAAAAATAAAAGTATACCTAAGATAAAAATTATATAATCAGTATGAACTTATAATTCTGTAATAAGTTATTAATATATATATATATATATATATATATATATATATCTTTATTCAAATAAATATATTCATATTTCTTTCTTTATATATATATATATATATATATATATATATTAACAGTGGCGTATTTGAGGGGGGGTAGGGTGCCATGGCCCGAAATTTTCTAGACACTAAAAATTTTAAGTATCATATCCATTAATAATATAAAGTGGAAGAAGTTAAATTAATTTTATATAATTTATCGCTGTCAGGGTTTAATCTCAATGAGTCCGTAGTTAAAACTAAACTTGAAACCATCAGAGAAAATGCAACATTAGAATTTCAGCTGATTTTTGAAGAATGTGTAAGCGCATCTGAATCTGAACTGAGTATTGAAATTGCTGTACCAAGAATTAACAAATTCCAAAAATACAGACCCAACATTCCTACTTCCGACCCACAGACTTATTATCGCACATCCATTTTTATACCATTTTTGGATGATTTAATATCAGCATTAGGAGAGAGGTTTTTAAATTTTCCTTGCAATTTGTCATATCGAACGGGTGTAATGTGCCATATGAGAAGATAAAATATTGTGTAATATTTTACAAGGAAGATCTCGAAAGCCCAAATGGAAGATTTAGTAAAAGCAGAATGGGATTTATGGAAGTTAGATAGCATCTAGCACAGGTCCTTAAAAGCAGCAATGGATTTATGATGAAATTGAAATTTCCAAATATTTACATCTTGTTGCAAATACTGGCAATTTTACCCGTGTCTACTGCTTCAGTAGAAAGAAGCTTTTCAACATTAAGACTTCTGAAAACCTACTTGAGAAATACTATTGGAGATGAAAGACTTATTGGACTTGCCCTCCTCTACATACATCGAAATATTGAAATAAAAATTGAAGATGTTATCTCGGACGTCGCTCACTCTCATGTCAGGCGATTAAATTTAACAATTTAGGTAAGATGATTTTAGTAATTCATATAAATTCTTCCCATTTTTTCTTAGGAATTTAATATTTTGTCCTTCACTTTATATATATATATATATATATATATATATATATATATATATATATATATATATATATATATATATATATATATATATATATAACATATATATATAGAACGATTGTTATTTGGCCCCCCGAAAGATTTCTGGATGCGCCACTGTATATATATAATAATAATAATATATATATATATAATAATATATATATATATATATATGTATATATATATATGTATAATAATAATAATAATAATATAATAATAATATATATATATATATCTATATATATAACTTGTATGTAAAGAGTTTGTAATATAGTTCAGAATGATAGGGTGGAGGAAAGATGGAGAGAACACTTTAAGGAATTACTAAATGCTGGAGAAATAGATGAGATAAAGAAAGGCAACAAAATTAGAGTAGAACGAAAGATTGCGTGGGAAGAGTATAAATTGAAATTGTAAGACAAATTACAAAGTATGAAATCATGAATGCTTTGAAGAAATTAAAAGGTAGAAGATCTTCTGGGTTTTATGCCATGT
>JABUQX010042611.1:35000-55000 GCA_015478945.1 Trachelipus rathkii
TGTATCTTATGAAGTAAAAGAAAGCTATTGAATTCACCTATAATAATAATATATCAGAGAAAGGAGAAAAAGGGATGATGTGGTCTGTTTTAGAGTTTAGATAGACGTAGAATTTAGGAGATAAACAAACAGAACAAATGAATTTAACTTTTGATTGACAAGAAAGCCTGAACAATAAGATGCAAAATTTTGAAGAACAAACAGCTTCGTTGCCCACATATATTCAATATCCTCCTTTATCTGAAGATTGAGGATAAAGAGAGTGGATGGGAGCAGATTGAAGTTTGCTTTCGGAGTGCCCAAGCACCTAAGTTTTGATGAAAAGAAAGACTTGTGGTCTAGCTCTTCTCTCTGTGATCTTCTCTCTGATTTCTGTTCTACATCAGCTGTCTCACATGGCCACAGTTTATCCTTTAAATCCATAAATAGTGGTTGACCTCAGGGTTCTGTCATATACTCAAATAGGTCAAATACTCCTATAGGTCGAACTCTCTATTTTTCATTAATGGTCTGTTTCCTATTACTTCATCACCTAACTTCAGCAACTAACTTTGATATTTCTTAAATTTCTATTTGGACATTGATAACAAGGTTGTCTTCAATTCCTCAAAAACTCAGTTCTTCTATCTTTCTATTTGAAATAATCTTCCATAAAAATATATCTTCGAAAGCGCACTAGTCAAACCTTTTTCTGTCCTTAATATTACTTAATTAAGTACAGAAGAAGGTTTGACTGTCCTTAATATTACTTAAGGACAGAAGGAGGTTTGACTGTCCTTAATAGTACTTAACTTTTTTATGTCTTTCTAAACGAGTTTCTATGAAGATGGATGTTCTGAGGTTCTTCCAGAACTTCCTTACGCTGCCCCAGTTACTTTCTTTTAATAGGTTTGTGGTCCGTTCCTGTATGGAGTATGCTTCACACATTTCGGATGATTTAACTTACCACAGCTCTCCTTGAAATGGTGGAGTCTAAGGCTTTTAGACATAAATTCTTATGTTCCCACTAGCTTTCTCCATTCTCTTTCAACCTCTTCGATTGTTGTGCCATTCACTTTATTCTATCGTTATTACATCGAACCCTGCTCCTCGTAACTCTTCAGTCTCATACCTCCTCCATTTAGAATTGATCAAGCTATACTCCTTTAAACATAAAACCTCCTCTTTTCTCAATTCTACTCTCTGACCCCAGGCTTAACTGCTATGCTCAATCCTACATATACTTCACTGGTAGGGTCCTGGAACACACTTCGTTTATCTATTTTTAAAATTACTTTTGACAATATATATATATATATATATATATATATATATATATATATATATATATATATATATATATATATATATATATATATATATATATATATATATATATATATATATATATATATATAAATGGTTAAATGACACTATGCATTATAAAAAAAAACTGTCTTAAGTATTATTATTATTATTATTATTATTATTATTATTATTATTATTATTATTATTATTATTATTATTATTATTATTATTATTATTATTATTATTATTATTATTATTATTGTTATTATTATTATTATAATACATCTTTGTAAATGTGCAATGACAGATTTGAATATATCTTAATTTAGCGAGCTTGAATTGTAGGTTTCGAATTCCAAATAAATAATGAAAAGATAATGAAGAAAAATTACATATTAATGAAGAAACATCTAATTTATACTTTGTCATTAGTATACATAATTTATATTCACATTTTTATGTGTGTGTGTGTATATATTAATATTTAGAAATTGGACCGCGCTGTATACTAACAGTTTCATATGTATATGAAACCTATTCTGAAAAATGTTGTATATAACTATATATAAATTTAAGCATATAATGTTAGTTTTATAACCTTAATTAAAGGCCAAAAATGATTTTGACATATTTTCAGATGTATATATTATGAATTATTTTGATACTCTCATAATATATATATATATATATATATATATATATATATATATATATATATATATATATATATATATATATATATATATATATATATATATATATATATATATATATATATATATAAATAAAGGAAATATTTAATAGAATAATCAATAGGGATGGTACTCTCGTGACTGATGCAAAGGATGTGAGGAGAGTGTGGAAGGAACACTTCGAAAATCCGCATAACATTGGCAGTAATGAAGAGGTGATAGTGATTGTGTATGGCCTTGATGGTGTAAAAAGAAATAGGTATTTTGGGGATGAGGTAATCAGTAGGGAGGAGGAAAATAGGTAGAGTGAGAAAGTTGAAGAATGGTAAATCAGCTGGAATATATGGAATTACTGATGAAATTATCAAGAATGGAGGCGAGATTGTGATTGACTTGATATAGAAGTTGTGTAACAAAGCGTTTGTGGGGGGGGGGGGTATAGTTCAGAAGGATTGGAGGAGAGCAGTGATAAGGGTAAGGGAGAAAAGGGAAACTTTAAAAAGTATAAGGAAATTAGTTTATTGAGAGTTGTGGGGAAGATATATGCTGGTATTTTGGTTGAAATAGTGTGTCAAGTGACTGAAGGACTGATTGCTGAATAACATAGTACCTTTAGAAGTGGTAGATGCTGTCTAGATTAACTTTTTTACATTGAAGTAAATGTCTGAGAGAATGAGAGAAAAGAAGAATAAATTGTGTTAATGATGTACAGTGTTGGTGGTAGGCTTCTGAATGGAATAAAATGTATGCATGTTGATAGTGAAACGTGTGTAAGAATTAATGAAGTGGAGAGTGAATAGTTTAAAACAATTAATAGCGGAGTGAGGTAGGGATGTGTTAGGTCTTCATGGCTATTTAATTTATATATGGATGCGGTAATGAAAGAATGAAAGGTAGCGGTAGCAGGGGAGGGAATTATGATGATAGAGAATGGAAGAGATTGAAAGGTGTCCTGCTTATTGTACACTCTCTACCACCTCTTCCTGCCACAAGTTTCATGCCCTACCCACATCTTTGGAGAGGTAGGCAAGGCTCACTCTCTTTCTCTATATATATATATACTCTCTCTCCTCTCTCTATATATATATATATATATATATATATATATATATATATATAAGCTATACATATATGTATTTCTATCTCTTTATATATATATATATATATATATATATATATATATATATATATATATATATATATATATATATATATATATATATATATATATATATTTTAAATTATTTTTCCCATATTCCCAGAACCAAACCAAAAAAATCTGATATTTTTAATACGTATATAATGGAATACTGGATATTAGTTCAGAAAAATATGTCATTCACTGCATATATATATATATATATATATATATATATATATATATATATATATATATATATATATATATATATATATATATATATATATATATATATATATATATATATATATATATATATATATATTGTAATAACCAAAAAATATTTTTTTTTCTTTTTTAGTCGATGGAATCTCTAGTATGAAATTGAAAGTAAAACAAATAGTAAAAATGATTTAATTTAGAAATAGTTATTATTTCTTCTAAATTTTTCAAATTCTAATTTTTTTTGCAAAGTATATATTTATGGTGATTTTCAAGATATAGTACATCCACCTTGAAAAATTTTCTCTATTATTTCCAAGTAAGTTCATATTTATATTAGAATATTATTAATGAAATTATATATTGTAGGCGAAAAGGAGAACCAGCTACAAGTTAGGAAGGTATGTTGTTTAAAAGTTTTTAGAAAAAGCCAGATCGTTGCTGTAAACATCTCGGAAGGACGTGGAACTTAACAAAGGAAAAGATCAGGAAGTTAAGATCAGAATAAGGAAGGAAAAGATAAGAAATTTGAAGAATGAAAAAAAAGAAGAAATCCCGCGAATAAGCGGGAATAGATTTTGGACCTTGATACTTAGTCGTGATTGTTCGAAGATGGTGCTCATTTGGGTTTGCTCCGAAGCATAATGGGAGAAAACATCGTTGCCTTATCAAGCTGGAGTTTGAGTTAAACTATTTTTAAGCAGAAATGAGATCCTCTTGGAATGAAGAAAAATAGGATGGATTTATTGAATGGGATTGCCGTCAAGGTTTGAAAATAGGTTATTCATGAATAGTGATCACGTGAAATAAAAGGATACTAAGCGTGAGTTATTTACTCGTTGTTGTTGTAATACTTAAAGTGACTATAACCTTTTAATTAAGTGTACGTATTTTGCTCCTTTTTTGAGTTTAAACATTGTCTTGGTGATAGCCGAGAATTAACTAAAGGTAGTTAAACATTTTAATACGTTATTACTGAAGTGACTTTTTTTCTGGAAATTTTATGCATATGTTTATTTTTCGAATATTGATATTTAATGATGATTATAGTTGCCTCCTCTATTTACTGCTAATTGCTGTGTCTTTCTTGATTATTAACAGTGATATGTTTGCCTTCGCCTTGGTTCATCGAATTAAATATTTATTATTGCATATTTGTGACTAGAATTATAGTTGCCTCCTCTATTTACTACTAATTGATGTGTCCTCCTTGATTATTGACGGTGATATGTTTGCCTTCTCCTTGGCTCGCCGGATTAAGTATTTATCATTGCGTATTTATGACTAGCATTATAAAGCTATTTAATATTGATTTATATATTTAGATTAGAGTAAATAAAACCTGAGATAGGAATTACATTTATTATTGAAAACTATTGTTAACTTTATTATTAAGAAACTGTTACTTTAATTATATAATGAAAATTTGGGTTATTTATCTTTCCTCCTCCATATTGCAGCTTGGGTATCTTTATCGAGTATATGACTAGCATAGAGGGTTCAAATCTAATATATATATATATATATATATATATATATATATATATATATATATATATATATATATATATATATATATATATATATATATATATATATATATAAGAACATTTAATGGGAAGGTAAAAATTTACTGCCTTCTCCGGGTTGAACCACCGCCATGTTGCGAATGAGGACAATATACCCGGTGCTTTACGACTGAGCTATCCTCCATTCATTCGCAACATGACGGTGGTTCAATCCCGGAGAAGGGAGTAAATTCTTTACCTTCCCATTAAATGTTCTTTCTTTATTTACATCTAATTTAATTGCGATTAATATGCAATATTTAACATCTAAATATATATATATATATATATATATATATATATATATATATATATATATATATATATATATATATATATATATATATATATATATATATATATATATATATATATATATATATATATATATATAGAGTAAATGTAAATTACAAATAACAGGAATAATAAACTAATAGATAAGATATAATAGTAATAATAATAAATAACTAGATAGGATTAATTATATATCGATATTTATCGTGTTTTTTTTATGAGAAATAAACAAAAATCAATTGCTTTTCTTTAAACCTATCATGGTATATTTTAATTCTCAAATTCATGATTTTTGTCTGAAAAGAAAAGTTTTTTTTTTTCACACTTTAAGGTAAATGTTTTGCTTCTCATTGATTTTATTGTATTATTTAATTCCTGCCATTTGCATATTCTCATCCCTTGTTATATTTTATTTTAATGGTTTGCCTTGTGAATATTGGATGTTCGCACTGCTTTGCTTAATAACTCTTTTCCTTATTCCTTCCTGTCTGTTTGCTTAGGAGAATTGTATAGAGTGCAAAGAATATTCAGCAGGGAGCTGAAGCTATTGATTGACCTCTGGCTTGGAGCCTTTCTTTCCATTGCGCAAATAATTCTACACAAAAGTAAGTCTACTCTATTATTGTGTTTTTTTTTTATTAATTACACAGGCCTGCATTTTTTCACTTTTGAAAAATTGTTTTTAGTTTGACTGTTGGACTTTATGTTTTTTGATGTGCTGAATCCAAATATGACAGTAGTTTTTCTCTACCACGTAAGGATTTTTCACAAAACGCAATGACGTCATGAAGGAAAAACAGTAAATACTTGTCAATAATGGTTAATTAAAAGTGTTTTTAATTGAAACACATTTATTTAAATTGGAAAGTGAATTGGTATATAAGGTGAAAAATATGTGTAAAACAAATATATGAAAATGAAACTTACAAATTAATAGCAGGGCGCAAATTTAAAGTCGACCTTACTCAGCTGCATATTAGCGTTTTCGCTGATTTTGAAAGCCTCTTTTCTGACTTTTCCTTTTATATGTTGCTACTTCAGTTTCTCGAAGCAAACCCCAGCAGTAGTCCGCTAGCATACTAGTATTCCAGCAACCCTGGTACCTCCTCTCCATTTCTTTCACATCTTGGTGGGAGCGCTCTCCTTGCTCTTCGCTAACAGCTCCTAGATTTTCTGGAAAGTAGTCCAAATGAGAATGAAGAAAGTGCAGCTTAAGGCTCATCGAACACCCCAGTTCTCTCAAATTTTGTAGCATATCTTCGACGATTGTCTTGAAATTTGAGTCTTTATTGTTTCCAAGAAACTTACTTACTACTTCCTTGAATGACAGTCATGCAACTTTTTCTTTAACATCCATTTTCGTTTCAAACTGTGGGTCTTTCATTAGTTTTCGAATATCAGGACCGACAAATACTCCCTCTTTAATTTTTGCATCGGATAATACAGGGAATTTGTCCCTTAGGTATTTGAAACATTCCCCTTCCTTAGAGAGAGCTTTTGTAAGCTGCTTCATTATGCTAAGTTTGATGTGAAGTGGAGGCAGTACGTTCTTTTGGTCCACAAGGTTTTCTTTCATGACGTTCTTTATTCCAATTTCAAACCCAGATCTCCTCTTCCACTCCTTTTGTATCCAATGCTGGGCTTTGTTTCGAATGTCCCACTCACACAAGAAACAAGGGTATTTGGTGTACCCGCCTTGCTGTCCTAGAAGCATGGAAATCACTTTCAAATCTCCACATATAGTCCACTCATGGTCCTTGTATTTTAACTTTGACAAAATCATACTCAGATTCTCGTAACGTTCTTTCAAATAAACAGAATGAGCAACTGGTACTGAGGCAAACTTATTGCCATTATGAAGGAGGACCACCTTTAGACTTTGTTTGGACAAATCAATAAACAACCTCCACTCCTTTACATCATAGTTTACATTGAACATACTTAACAGCCCAGTGATATCATTGCAGAATATTAGTTCATCTTCTTGAGAAAAGTATTGAAGAAAATCTCTTTCTCTTTTTCTATACCATGAAAATGATGTACCTGGTGCTAATAAATTTTTTCCTTTCAATCTTGAGCCTAACAATTCGGCTGACTCCTTCGGTAGATCTAAATCCCTCACAAGATCATTTAATTCTGGCTGTGTAAACAATTGAGGTTCGTTGTTATAACCACTAAACTCTTCACCAGAACTGCTCCCTTCAGTGTTAGTATCAAAAGATGTCGTAAAATCTTCTAACGAACTTGGTGGAGTTGGTACAGGGACATCAGGACCATGATCAACAGGACGCATTGCGGATGGAAGATTTGGATACGAAATTACTTTTTTGTTTTTCAAGTTATAACACGCAACATTGGTCGAGCAAATATATATATATATATATATATATATATATATATATATATATATATATATATATATATATATATATATATATATATATATATATATATATATATATATATATATATATATATATATATATATATATATACTATATATAGTATGACAGGTTCTTGACCTTCTTGTTTTAATATTTGTGGGTAACATTTACTACCAAACAGTGTAAACACAGCCTTGTAAAGACAGCAAGAGAAAATAACTAAGAAAATGATTACACGTGATTTGTGAAAAAACCTTACGTGATGGAGGAAATGGATGTTATTTTCGAATTCCCCCATGGCTCCATTCCATTGTTATCCATTCCTTCCCTGCTGTCCATTCATTCCACTATTTCTCTCTCTCCTTTCCTGCTGCTCTCTCTCTCCTGCTCTCTCTCACTATATATATATATATATATATATATATATATCTCATATATATATATATGCTCCTCTCCATCTATGTGTATGCATGTGTATATATGTATGTATGTATGTATGTATGTAATATGTTACATATGTATGTATATGTATATATATATATATATATATATATATATATATGTATGTAATATATATATATATGTATATATGTATGTGTAATATGTAATAATAATATGTATATGTGTAATATATATATATATATATATATATATATATATATATATATATATATATATATATATATATATATTCAAAGATATTTATTGCAATAAAACGCAACAATTATTTGGCCATATTTCAAATGAAATTTCTTAAGTGGGTTTGAACCCTTACCCTTGAGATGGTACTCTCCAGAGTGTTACCTCGAGACCACGATTGGCTAAAGGAAACCCATCATTTTACCTCTCAAAGCTTAGCTTCCCAAGGGCAGGCGTGTCTTGGACACCTAACCTCCGATGGGCCTCCCGCCAACACTCGGGTCAGGGGCAACACTGGGTAATTTTTAACCGGACATTATTAGATATTCAAAGATATTTGTGCAATAAACGCAACAATTATTTGTATATTTCAAATGGTCCTAAGTGGGTTTGAACCCTTACCCTTGAGATGGTACTCCAGAGTGTTACCTCGAGACCACGATTGGCTAAAGAAACCCATCATTTTACCTCTGAAAGCTTAGCTTCCCAAGAGGAGCGAAGGCGTGTCTTGGACACCTAACCTCCGATGGGCCTCCCCGCCAACACTCGGGTCAGGGGCAACACTGGGTAATTTTTCAAATGGTCCTAAGTGGGTTTGAACCCTTACCCTTGAGATGGTACTCCAGAGTGCTACCTCGAGACCACGATTGGCTAAAAGGACATTTATAAGATGATGACTCCGTTTATTGGGGGAAAATTTTCGATAAGAAAAACCACGAATTTCGAGTATTTTCTTTATTGTGGCAATTTCTATTATTAGCGTTATTTGCATTTTTAATTTTTAAGAAATTAACAAAGATTATTATTATTATTATTATTATTATTATTATTATTATTATTATTATTATTATTATTATTATTATTATTATTTCAACAAAATTTTTATTGACTTGTGTATAAGACTTCTTTCTTATGTAGTTTTTTTTGCGCTGAATTTAAGAATTATTTTGGTGCTTGTCTACAAGGTCCGGTTTCACCGCCATTCAAACGAAAACTAAAAAAAATGATTTTTTTTTAGCATTTCATGTGTAAAACCGCCATATCTTTTTTATTATTTGTCCTATCAATGTGAAATTCTTACAGCATAAATATTTGGGCAAGACACGTATATTATATTTAGATTATCTGTTTGTACACCCAACTGTTTTGTTTCTGTTCACGGGAAAAATAATTTATTTTGCAATTTTCCCATGTTTACATGTGAATAGTGTCACAACTAGGCGTAACTGACAAAACCAATACGATTTTTGAGTTCAGCACAACAAAATACATAAGAAGCAAGTTCGGATCATAGACGACAGAATAAAAATGTAAAATTTGCTGACCTGTGATATAATTAATACTAAACATTATTATAAATAACTACTGAAATGAAGATTTTTAGGGCCCATATTTATGAACAGTCCTTTTCTCTTCCTTTGTGCAAGTATCACCTGAGATTCCTCCCTTAACGGAAATTCGAATTTATGAACGGTCCATGAGTTTTTTTTTTTGGTTTAGGAAATCTTGAAGTAGCAAAAATCTTGGAGAAATTTTGCACTTAGGCAAGATAGCGACGAATCAACCTTGTTGAGTCTTCTTAAGATTTTATTTCACGAGCGGCAGCCATCTTGGTTTTTCATTGTACAATTTGCCGTTATTCTTATTTTATTTATTTCATTTGTTGGGATTTATTATGTAGATTATTTTTTCAAATATGTACTTATCGTGGAAGAAATATTCAGAAACCACCTAAATGAGCTCTCACATAGGAAATAGTCACTCTCTCTCTCCATTTCTCTCTCTCTCTCTCTCTCCTCTCTCTCTCTCTCTCTCTCTCCTCTCTGTCATATATAAATATATATAAATGTATTCAGTACTTTTATGTTTTTATATATTTATATTGTTATTTCATTATTATTTATTTTTAATATTTCTAATCATATATATATATATTTATATATATATATATATATATATATATATATATATATATATATATATATATATATATATATATATATATATTTATATATGTATATTTTATTCTATATATATATATATATTTTTTTTTTACTTAGCTTCTTTACTTGTGTTCATTGGATTCATTGGTTTCTGACGTCATATGAAATATGATAACGTTTTCCTGTAAACAGTCTTCGATAGGTATCCCCCGAATAAAGAAAAGATGGTTTATAAATGTAAATAAATAGAATTTTTTAAAAAGATTCTTAAGCTGTGGTGAAATACTTATCTAAGGGTGCCCTTGCGCAAAGTCGAGTCGTTTTTCAAAAGAATTTAAATACGGGCCTAGTTCTTTTTAACTGATTAATTAATTATATTAATCAGGAGATTATAATTTTACCCAAAATTAAAAATGCACAGCAATTGAAAAAATGTATTTTACACTTTTACGAATATATTTTTTATGGTAAAAGAAGAGTTTAATTGTCAGATGGTGTTTATATTCGCACATTAATTCAATTACATATTAGTAGATACATATATATATAATAATAATATATATATACGTAATATGTATGTATGTGTGTATGTGTATGTGTGATAGATTGATTCAGTAATGTGTGTGTAATATGTGTGTGTGTGTGTGTGTTTGGGTCAGTTCAGTGTGTGTGTGTGTGTGTGTGTGTGTGTGTGTGTGTGTGTATATATATACACATATATATAAATATATATATATATATATATATATATATATATATATATATATATATATATATATATATATATATATATATATATATATATATATATATATATATATATCGTTAACCAACTATAATAAAACAAATTACATTTCTTCTTTTTCTATAATTTACGTCCTCCTTACAATTTACTCACAAATAATACTTGAATCTTTATTACTGTAATTGTTGTTTATTACATGCAAACGTTTTACAAATACTTCATGGTTTATTATATAGGAAATATACGATGGACATTTCGGCCAATAACTTTGCTTTGAAAGATAAGTTGGAAATATCTTTTTTACGTGCGTATAATTTTTAAGTGTTATTTTTTTTTTATTACATTCATTATTGTTAAATTTATATGCGAATCAGTGATATTTATATATATATATATATATATATATATATATATATATATATATATATATATATATATATATATATATATATATATATATATATATATATATATATATATATATATATATATATAAAGACACATATATATACGTTATATATATATATATATATATATATATATGGATATATATATATATATATATTATTTAACTTTCATGCGTCAGACCAAAATAAATTAAAAGAACTTACACGTGTAGTTGATGGTTATTTAATTGATACTAAACTTTCGTTGCAAATATTGAATTTACAAATGAAATCAGGAAGAAGAATGATGGAACACAAGAAATCAGGAAGAAGAATGATAATTATGAACATGAAGGGCATTGCAAAATTATAATGAATCATTTTCTAATGCAAATAATATGTTTGGTGAATATTACCCAAAATGAACGAAACATTTAGAAATGAGCTTGACATGAAATCAGACTCTTTAGGAATTTAAAATGATTTT
Source organism: Trachelipus rathkii (assembly GCA_015478945.1). Taxonomy (NCBI): domain Eukaryota; kingdom Metazoa; phylum Arthropoda; class Malacostraca; order Isopoda; family Trachelipodidae; genus Trachelipus; species Trachelipus rathkii. The sequence continues at coordinate 46,789 of JABUQX010042611.1, forward strand.
CATTTCATTTTCTGTGACGCCGATTGTGGAAGACAAAATTGTTCAATTACTTTTTTCAAAGCCAAGTATAAAAATTCCTGTTGAACATGATTGGTCGAATATGCGCTATATATAAATAATAATAAAAACAAAAACAAAAAACTCAAACTGATTTTATTTGTAACTTATGCGATTAATTTTCCCTATGGAGATGAACAAAAGCATAATAATAAAAAAATAATGCTGATAAATTGGTTGTGTTGAGTTATAATAAAAAATATCCTTTTCAGTTCCTTCGAAGGATGGAAGAGAAATATCCTAAGTTTCGTCAACTTTTCTTCGTTACCAACCTTGTCTTCCTATCAGGATTCATAGGGAACGATCCTTTACTGGAACAAGAATTGTGTATGATGAAAAGCTCAATATGCTTAAAAAGAAGGTTAAAATACAATGAAACTTCTGTTTTAAAGCAGAAACTCCATTCAATAAGTTTGAATATCAAAATAAGTGCTAAAACTTCTATTTATTAATGGGTGGAGGTTGAGGATAACTATAGATAGGAAGTGTGTTGAGTTGGGTCTTTGTAGTGCATACCGATACTATTCGTTATTTGTAATAACAGAATCTTTAACAAACAAGAATTATAGGTAAGTATCTCAAGTCAAATAATGCATTTCTCTTTAAAGTTTAAAGATTCTATATTTTTAAAATATTTAAAAAAAATTGAAAATCAGCATCCTGATCCACAGCCGTGTAGATGTAGAAATAAAAGATCCGTATCCGTGAATGTCAAAATTCACATCCACAACATCATTTATATATATATATATATATATATATATATATATATATATATATATATATATATATATATATCTCTCTCTCTCTCTCTCTCTCTCTCTCTCTCTCTCTCTCTCTCTCTCTATATATATATATATATATATATATATATATATCTCTTTCTCTCATATATATATATATATATATATATATATATATATATATATATATATATATATATATATATATATATATATATATATATTATAATATATATGTTTAAAACTCCGTCAGTTTTTTATTTTTTTTTTTTTTTTAACATATTGCTAGTATATGATACTAACAATGAATTTCAGTGGTGATGGACATGATTCAAAAGTTAGAAATATTTTAAATAATTATTTAAAAATCATATTTATATCAATAAAATTTAAAAAATCAAAGATCCAAATAAAAGTTCATTATACACACAGAAAACCAATTACATCTTTGGTGTCATCGCTTCATGTATTTTTAAATAATTTTTAAAAATCACATTTTTGTTAAATATTGTTTTAAAAATGAAATATATCGAAAAGTACGACACTTACAGAAAAACCAATTACATATTTGGAATCAGCGTGTAAAGCTTATTACAAAAATGTAAAAAGAAAATAATAAAAAAATTTAAAAAAAAAAAAATTATAGGGGCTCGAGCCGACGGGGAACAGAAGGGGGGGGACGTTTTCCATACCCCGTAGAGGGCGAAGGAACCCCGCGACACAAATATCAAAGAGCGGGGTTCCGGAACCCTGGAGGGCGTGAATCCCTGTCGTTCGGAAGACCGAACGAACTCGGTTTACCTTTGGATATTCCTTTAGTTAAAAAAAAAAAAAAATTCTTTCTTTCCGTCCATCCGCCCTCCAGCTGAATCTCCTCTCCATCAAGTCCTCCCTTCTCTCTCTCTCTCTCTCTCTCTCTCTCTCTCTCTCTCTCTCTCTCTCTCTCTCTCTCTCTTTCTTTCTCTCTCTCCTCTCTTTCACTCATATATATGTTATATAGACATCTATGTTCTCCTCTCTCTCTCTCTCTCTCTCTCTTTCTCTCATATATATATATGTATATATATATATATATATATATATATATATATATATGGTCAATGAAGTAAGAGAGAGAAAAGTATAAAAGGAAAACATAAAAATTCCCCCACTTTTGTTCAATTGCCTCTATTTTAAAGGGAGGATCTTCGGGTTCCTTTTCAGGTTTTCTCAGGTTTCCTCATCATTTCCATTCCCCCCCTCCCCTCCCCCTCCCCTTCATTCTCTCTCCTTCGTATTCAAATAAACTTTTGAGGAAAGAGTCGCTAAAAAATCCATTAATCTCCATCCCTCGAGATTACTTCAAGGTCATATGTATGTAAAATTTTCAATTTTGGGAGGGTTAGGTTTAAATTAGTTAGATAAAATGATACAAATTGATTTCGTCCCCAAACTTCTATATATATATATATATATATATATATATATATATATATATATATATATATATGCTTAATATATGTGCCTATATATATATATATATATGTATATGTAATAATAATAATGTATATATGCTCATATATGCTGTATGTATGCTCATGTAATAATAATATAATGTAATAATATATATGTAATATGTATATGTATGTAATATGTGTGTGTGTGTGTATGTATGTAATAACATAATATGTATAATGTGTGTGTGTGTGTGTAATTATGTGTGTGTGTTCTCTTCCTGTCTATCCATTTCTTCTCCTCCCTGCTTACTACCATTATTTCTGATTTCTCCACATTCATATTCAATCCTGTTTCTCTCTACTTTTCATTTACTTCAACCTCACCATCTCCACTCCAACACCAAATCATCTGCATATACCGTGGTGTCTCCGTCAATCTCTTCTAAACTCTCTTTTTACACCTCTTTATGACTGTGTCCAAATACGCTGTAAACAATTATCCTTTGACAACTTCACACTACCCTGCCACTCCAGTTTTACATCAAACCATTACTCGTTTTATATCCTGTTCTTACCTTACTTGCTTTATTCATTATGTACTTCTTACCTTATTTATCAGTCTGCCTCAACTTCATAAATCCTTCTGCGGAACTCACCACATTTTTCTCTCTGGTACAGAATCAAATGCTTTTCTTCAAGTCTATGAAGGTGATATATTGCCTTCTTATTGTATTCCATGTCTTTTCCTGTATCATTCTTAATGCAAACATTAAATCTGTAGTACTTCTACCACCTCTGTACCCATACTGCTCTTCATCCAATCTTGGCTCTATTTTTTATCTTAATTTTCTTTCTAATATTCTTTCATATAATTTCGCCATGTGATTCATTAGTGAGATTCCTCTATAATTTTTACAATTTACTGCGTCCCCCTTACCTTTATAAATGGGAACTATTATTGACCTTCCCCAACCTTCCGGCACTCTACTCTCCCCCCAACACCTGTTCAGAAATCTCAGCATCAAGGGTTTCAGCCCCTCTCACCCTCCCTCAGCAACTCAATGTTTATCCCATCCTCACCAGGAGTTTTCCGCTCTTCATTTTTCCTTAACGCCTCAAATTCCTCCTCCGTTGTTACCTCCTCTTCTCCTCCTCTCCTTCCATTCCATTCCACTGTTTCCCTCCATTTCCCATGTTTCCTCCATTTTGTCTTTGTCCACCACTCTCCTATACGTTCTTACCAATCTTAAAATCTTCTTCTTGCTTTCATTCATATCATCCATCCTCCACCCCTCTTCCACTTCATTTCTTCCATTCCGTTACATATATATATATATATATATATATATATATATATATATATATATATATATATATATATATATATATATATATATATATATATATATGTCCTCTCTCTCCTCCTCTCTCTCTCTCCTGCATCACTATATATATATATAAATATATATATATATATATATATATATATATATATATATATATATATCACTCTTACTTTTTTTTTTTATATATATATTTATATATATATGCTAAATTTAGATATATAATACAGAAAATTCTGTATTAAAACTATTCTTAAAAACTCTCATGGTAAAGTAAAGATGACAATTATTTATTTTATATGCATTTAATAAAATACAGAAAACATCCTCATTTTTCCATTCTTCCTCCGTCTAAATCCTCTCTCTCTCTCTCTCTCTCTCTCTCTCTCTCATTTAATTCTTTCTCTCTCTCTCTCTCTCTCTCTTTTTTCTCTCTCTCCTCCATATATCTATATATATCCTCATATCTCTATTCTCATATCTATATATATATATATATATATATATATATATATATATATATATATATATATATATATATATATATATATATATATATCCTCTCTCTCTCTCTCTCTCTCTCTCTCTCTCTCTCTCTCTCTCTCCACCTCTCTCTCTCTCTCTATATATACTCTCTCACTATATATATATATATATATATATATATATATATATATATATATATATATAAATGTAATATATATATATATATATATATATATATATATATATATATATATATATATATATATATATATATATATATATATATATATATATATATATATATATATATATATATGACAGTTGAAAGATGGGTATAGAACAACTAACCTCTAATATTTCTCAAATCTCAAACTGGAACAGAAAAACATTGGTCGTCTTGAATAAATAAGAAATTCAGTTACTTTATCTATTTAATTAATCGACATAACCAATCCAATCAGCTGCAGACATGTTTGAAAACATAATTCAAATCTGTCCATAACATTCTCGTGATCAATCTTCATTGAAAAAATTACGTAGCTTTTCTTCTTACTAAACAAACTTGCAAGGGTTAGATGTTCTGAGAAGCCTTCAAAGCTGATGGACTTGTATTCGATACTTCGTTCGTCCTATTATAGAGCATGCTTCACATATCTGTGGTCATTCCACTTATAGAGTTCTCTTCGAACTAATCGAGTGTAATGTTTCCTAGGTCTGTATCATTCTATCCAACTTTTCATTACTCTCCTTTTTAATATCACTATCACAACATTTACAACTATATTGAACTTCTCTGTTCGGATATATCCCTTCTCTACCTAGAGTTCGTTAGACTCATTCTTTCTCTGCTCAGCTTTCTGATTCCCGACTTTATTGCTATGCTCGTTCTTACAACTACTCTAGTAGTAAAGTATGGAACGTTCTTCTATCTTTAACATTTACTTCTTCCTTTGACTCTCAGACATTCGAATGAGTGCATTATTTAATTTGTGATTTGTAAGTTTATTATTATAAAGACTTTTATATATATATATATATATATATATATATATATATATATATATATATATATATATATATATATATATATATAATATATATATATATATATATATATATATATATATATATATATATATATATATATATATATATATATATATATATATGTAATAATATGGGGTTGGAAAAAAACCATGGTTTTAAAAAAAAAAAACCATTGGTTTTTTTAAATAAAATAAAATAAAACCAATTCTTAAAATTTGCAGATTTTAATATTTTGATGGTTTTAATGTATGGTTTTATTGGTTTTAATAGATTTTAAAACAAAATCACCTACTAGAGCTCATTATACAATGCTAACACATATTTTAAAATTCCTTAATAAAATTCTTTAGATTCTTAAATTTAAAATTTTCTTGATAACTGTAAACTGGTATAAAATTAATATTATTTTTGAGTTCCCCATAAAACTCATGAAGTCATAGAGATTATATTATAATATATAAACTATTTCCTGAAAAAAAAGGTTATCACTATTATTTCTATAAAAAGAAAAAGTTTAATTAAAATTAACCTAATGAATTCTTATTACTGCTTTATATTTGAATAAGATATGCTCATATGCTCATATATATATATATATATAATGGGATCAATATATATATATATATATATATATAGAGAGATTCATCATTAAAAGGTCGAAACTGAAATTATCACTAAGAATTTTATACAAAAAAACTAATTTCCCTGCTTTGGCTGTTCCCAACCTATTTCTAATGTTGATGTGCACAAGTCCAAAAGTTGAAAATACCCTTTCAACATTAGCAGTTGATGAAGTTGCTGACAATATGCTTATTATTTTATATACGACCTTCTCATCTAATTTTTCTTTGAGAGATCTGTACCAAGATGAAGGAGTCACTGCTGACAACAGAGACCCATCTATTACGTAACTATATTAAATGGAGAGAATTTGCTCTTAAATTTTTATTCCATAAATTCCACTGCTTTTGAATACTCATCCTCTGGAAGTACTATGGTCTGATATCTTGGGTTAAAAATATATGCCAATAAGTGAGCTTCTGTTACTGCCTGATGATACCTCCTTTTTATTTTTGCTATAACTCTTGTCTGTTGAGTGGTGGATTAAGCTGTTCCTAGCTCCATATTCATATTTTCCAAATATAAACATCATCACTTAGTTTACAGTCGTTGCCTTCTAGCTTGGTTGATGCTGTGGCCACACACTCCACAAATGAGTTTTATTATAATCTTTTGAAATGTGGCATCGATGGGTAGAAAATGAAATCCTCAAGAGCTCGAAACAAGAATCATGTTTTAAACATGTTAAATTTATATATATATATATATATATATATATATATATATATATATATATATATATATATATATATATATATATATATATATATATATATATATATATATATATATATATATATTTATATATATATATATAAATATATATATAGTGTGTGTGTGTGTGTGGGGATGGAAATAAAATGAACTCGTTGGTTCGTCGGTGGTTCGACAAAAAAACCTATGCTTTAACTAAAAAAAAAAATTTATGCATAAAATATTTAAAAATGTATTAATTAATGGTTTTCTTTAGCATGTTGATATGGTTTTCTAAATTTTTCAATCGAAGAGTAACTGAAAGGCAATAAAAAAGTTTTCTGCTGATTTTATTCATAGTGTGTGAGAGTTCTTATATATATATATATATATATATATATATATATATATATATATATATATATATATATATATATATATATATATATATATATATATATATATATATATAATCATTCTCACTATAATATAAAATCAAAAAATTTTTTATTGCCTTTCAGATACTCTTCGATTGAAAAATTTAGAAAAATCAACAAAACAAATTAATAAATACATTTTAAATATTTTATGAATATTTTTTTTTATGGTTTAAACCATTGATACCATGGTTTAAACAAATGGTTTAAACAATAGTTTAAATAAATGGTTTAGAAGCCATCCCCACCTCTCTCCCTTTCTATCTCCTCTCAACATATATATATATATATATATATATATATATATATATATATATATATATATATATATATATATATATATATATATATATATATATATGTCTTTGTCAAAAATATATATAATATTTAAATAATATATATGTGTGTGTATATGTAATAATATATATATATATATATGTATATAATATATGTATATATGTTATATGTAATATATGTATGTATGTATGTATCTTTATATATATATATAGCCTGAGATGGTTCAGATACATAACAGCGACGTTAATGTTCGTCACTCGTCACATCACATACATCATTATGTGATATTGCTGTTACATCTTATGTGATTTACGCTTTTTCCTTTCAAATGCAACGTATTTACGAGGTAACATTTTACTTTTAAAACTTTTAAATGTTTCCACGACACTGCTAGGCGTATGATATCCATTTAAAAATAACTAACACTCTGTCTTTTTTCTCCGAAATTCCTTATACACTTTCATAATCTTTTTCATTTTATGTTTTGTTGTTTTAAGTCATTTTATACATGATTTTCTACAGAAATTGTATTATGTAATCTAACTTTATGTTTTTCAATTGTCGTACATTTGAGGACACTCATAAATATAATTAATTATGTCTCCAGTCACGGTATGCTCCTTCGAAAGCGAATTTGGAGTGACTCTGCCAGTGTTATTTCAAGTATTTTGTGTAAATTAGTTTATTATGTGTTTCTGCTTATTATGTGTTTCACGGAAATATTTATTGGTAATAGTTAAGTTTAACAGATTCTTAAAAATCGATTTTTTAGGAAAATCAATCGATTTGTTGTTATACCTATGAAAACCGTTGTAAAATTTAAAAGAGAACCACAGTTGATAAATTTATATATATATATATATATATATATATATATATATATATATATATATATATATATATATATATATATATATAATATATATATATATATATATATATATATATATATATATATATATAAAATACAAGAAACAATTTAGCGTGTGTTGTCTAAATTACATAAAATTGTTTTCAGCAGCACTACAATGACGAAGCCTAGGTTGAATTAA
>JABUQX010042611.1:65000-70000 GCA_015478945.1 Trachelipus rathkii
TATCATATCTATCTATATTAATATATATGTAATATTTATATTCACACATATTTAGTTATATATATATATAATATTATATTATTATTATATGATATATATATATTGAGTATATTATGATATATACTATTATATACTATATATATAGTATATAATATATATTATATTATATATATAGGTCAGTTGATATATAGTGCAGTAGGTAGTAGTATATAGTAGTCCTAATCATTACTACGTGCTATAGTTCTATTAATATATATTTTTTTCCATAGGATCTCCGCCTTTATACCTCGACTATCTGCTAGTTAATACCCTACTATACTAGCATATTACCTCATTGCCCCTTCCCCTTTAATATATAGTAGTATATATGATTTTATGAGTACCTATTATATATATATATATATATATATATATTATAGTATTATATATGATATATATATATTATATATAATATCATATCCGTAGATGTATATTTGCCTTTTCTAAAGCCTCTATCTCGACAGTAAAGAGATTTTCCTTGCATGTAGTATCTCGCGCACTTTTTAACACGAGTCCTTTTTCGAAGAATGTGAAAACTTATGCATCAAATTACTAACGAGAACATTTCAACCTTAAGTTTTATAACTACAACTAATGGTGCTAATTACCGATATAGCGATAATTATTATTAATATTCTTATCAATGATTTATTATTGTTATTATTAATTAACAATAATGTTGGTAATGATTTGATGTTATGACTGCAGATATGTCAATTATTATTATTATTCACTCCCATTCATACTACTATTATTAATTATTATTGATTAATAGTTATTATTATTATTATGTATATCTGGTCATTAGTTCCCCCAGTCCTCCATTCACTCTAGATTATTATTAATTAGCTAGTTGATGCTGTATCTGCTATTATTACTCTATTAATTATTAATCCTGACATCCTATTTATCCACTCACCTACATATGGTTTCCTTATCTGCAATTATTATTATTGATTATTATTCATTATAATATTATTATTACTCTCACTCTCTCACTTTATTATGTTATTAATTATTATTAAATTATTATTATTATATATTATTATATTATTATTATTATTATTATTATTGTTAATGTTTCTATTATGTTCCTATTATTATTAACGTTCCTGGTATTATTATAATGTTCCTGTTATTATTATTATTATTTATTATTATTATTATTATTATTATTATTCATTCTCTCATTATCATGTCATAGTTGTATTTATGTATTATCTAATACATTTTCAACTCTCGCAATTATAGCCATTAACATCCCTATTATATATTTCATTAATTACTCTCTTAATTATTACTTATTTATTATGTAGTATTATTTATTATTTGATTATTGATTTATTTATTATTTCCATCTCATTCATTTATCAACTAATCACTATTGTATTATTTATTTATTTATTTGTTTTTTGTTTCTATTTATGTTTCCTATTTTTTATTAATCGCCCGTTCTCCTGGCTTATTGTAGTTATGATTATTTGTTGCGCAGCATATAATTTATTATTACTGTATTTTCACATTATTATTATATTATGTATATTTATTCATTACTATATTTCTATTTATTATTATTATTTTATTATATTATTATTATTAATATTATTATTATCTTATTACTTATTATCTTAATTAATTATTATTTATTAATTTCATTATTATTTACTTATTAATCTTGTTGACCTTCACATCTGGTGCGGGCAGAGTTTCTTTTTGGATGCCATTATCTACCTTTTACTTTTCTACAATAATTGACGTAACGTAATTTGACGTAACATAATTCTTAATAAAAGTTCTTTGCATTTACCCCTCACTTTGCATTTTTATTTTGTAAACCAAATCTGTTATGCTTGTTAAGTTTTATTGTTTCCAGAATTCTTGTTTTTTTTTTTTTATTAAAACACAAGGCCACTACCTCTACCAAACATACACAACATAAGCTAATTATAAGTATCTTATTATAGTATATCTACTATAGGATGTAATCTATATATACGGTTATAGCGGTTGTATGGTCATAGGATCATATCTATCAGTATTATATATATATAACTTATATATATATATAGCGTCCTCAATTATACTACTATAATTATATATATATAGTATATACTATTTCATAGCCATTTTTATTGATATATTTGAGCCCCACAGTATAGCTTATTATATATCTAGCCTTTAGGCTTGGGTTCAAGTACAGTTGTTTGCAAAGTAGCAGTACAAGTACTGCTAGAAGTTTATTCAAGAACAAGTACAGTGACACAGTTATGTTCTATGAATTTGTTCCAGCTAGCAGCCACGCCTAGCATGCGGTAATCAACCGCGTTATGCAAGTACAAGTTTCATTAATAGTATAGAGGCCGAAGTGCAATTGGTACATAGAATGTACAGAGTATAGTACTATCAGTACAAGTACCTAGTCATCTCGTTATGAAATCTTGCCATGTATATACATATTTACTGTATATATATAAATACCCTTATTAGTACTAAATATATAATCATTGGCTATATTATACCTTAACACTTATATATATATGTCCTATAGTGATCTTAGGTACTAGCGTACTTGATATTTCACATAGATATATACCCTTACCTCGCTGGCCACCTGAGGTGCGGTTTCGTTAGGGTATGTAATACAGTATAATACATCCACCTATACCGAACGCCTCATACTTAACTCGTACGCGGTATAATACGGGCGACTATGAGCTGTATCTCCCCCCGCTAGCCTTATATAGTCATGCCAGATCACGACACACGGCGTTGAAACCAGGTGAATGAAATAATCTAAGCGAACTATAACTTTTAGGTAATATTGTATGTATTTACTCTGTCCCACTCACATTACCTGTCTTTGTCACCGAAGCTGATACTTAAGAACCTGCTATTAATAAAATATATAATATATATATACTTCAGTTTGCCCCGCAAGATTAGATAATTAACTCCTAGTTTCAATAATATAACGCTGCACACTAGCTGTGCTAATATGATTACGATAGCTCTAAGATTATAAAGTAAGTAAAGTATCACGTAACTCCGTGTAGACTATCACTACGGCTCCTTATTGCCAAAAGATCACAAGGGCCTACCACCAGGTGACAGGAGAAATCAATAATATATTATAGATAAGGAGTAGAAATAATTGTCAGATTTTATATATTTACTTATTAAATAAATCTCTGCAAAATCAGATATTGACGGTAGGAACGTACATTTCTTTATCAAAGATTTTTCCTCCGATGCATAATCCATTAAGAATACAATGAATAACACCACACACCTGTCCTTGAAGACCCACCAGGGTGTTTCACGGGTTTTCTATTTTTTTTACGCTTTCTCCAGTCTGCCGTAGTGTGAAGAGCGTAATGATGGACTGGTAGGCTGTGCGTACCATGAGCAGCGCCCACGCGGAAACTTTCCGCATAAGAAAAAACTAGTAGAGCAAATATGAACGCAAGGGTAGAAAGAGAAAGGCCCCAGCCTTACCGCCCCCTTAGATACCCAATTAGTGAGAATCTTCCGCGTTCGCAGGTCAGCTGAAAAATCAACCTAGATCTTCACCGGGAACCGCGCAGGATAGCCCTCATTATCGGACCGATGCTCTTCAAATGTGGGGTTTCATCCCGTCCGCTGTGGTTCGACCACGCGGTGGGTGCCACAGCCATAAGCCTCTCCTCGGCAAGCAAACCACCGCGACCATCTGCACCCAGTACCTGTTATGCCCCCTGTCTCCGTCGTTTCTTATTCGCCAGCTCTACCAAACTCCAAAACCGATTCTCCTCCTCACGCCGGTAATTTCCTTATTTCTGACTACAATCTCACTTTTCTTCGGTCTCCTTTGGAGGCCATAGCTTTTTCGATCCATTGTTTCGCGGCCATGTCGATTCCAAACAGTCGGCGCGTTCCACTCCGTTGGGTGGGCACTAATGTACATTCCCTTTTCCGTTATTAAACTTTTTGGTCAATCCCGTTCCTGTGGCTAGGCCTGACCTGTCATGAGGTCTGTGTTGCGCATCCTTAGGTGTTCCACATGGAAGCCCTACCAACGCTCTACCATTCCTTTTCGCTACGTAGCTTTCATTAATTTGACCTCGCTTACTCTCGCGCGCGTGATCATGTTCACGGAGCCGATCCAGTGGCCCGCTGCCATTCCTCCCGCCAGAAACCCGGCCGCTGTAAGACGTGTCACCACGGCACAAGCACAAGACGTCTCTACTCGATCGGACGGTCATCATGTCGGAAACGGCAGCGCGGTGATGCCAATTGGCAAATGTATTATTTCGATTGTTTTGGCCAAGACGACCTAAGCGACACACGCCGCAGGTACTGAAAAGAAGGTCCATCGGTACACCCGTTCCCGTCCTGAACACATTGTAATTTAGATCTGATGCTAGCCTCTTCAGAGTGTCCACCTCACGTGACATGCAGTCCCCACTACTATAGCGCGCATGTAACGCAGCGACGGGTACGAAGCATATACCCTGCATGCTAAAGACCTAAGCGTTGGTAGCGGCACTCAATGACGTTAGTCCCCTTTTAATCCACCTCCAGTCTCGTTACGCGTACACAGTTAGACGTGGCATGCCAGGCGCCAGCACTCGAGTGCCATTACGCGCACTCCCACCATGGCCGCGGCCCTGATCATGGCGGTGCCCATCACGCCAATTTTCCCTGACCGTAATGATCTGCATCATCCGGCCTCTGCCCCGACCTTTTCATTCAAGTTGTTTTTTATTATATATGGTGCTTGAAATTTTGTAGAATTCAGCTCACTTTTTTTCCAGCTCGCGCTGCACCATCTAACATAACTTCACACCCGGTGACTGTCGCTCTACATAACATCACCTGTAACGCTTGTAACCGTTGAAATTCTAGAAAAATTGTCATGACATTCGTTGGTATGCCATGGGCCTGCGCCTGTAAGAACAGCTATTTATATCCTCCTCTGTTTG
>JABUQX010042611.1:75000-85000 GCA_015478945.1 Trachelipus rathkii
TTATAGTTTTATATATTATATATATATATATATATATAATAAATATATATATATATATTATATATATATATATATATTATATATATAATATATATATATATTATATATGAATATATATATATATAATACTATATATATATATAATAATAATATATATATTTATATATACGATATAAATCATAAAATACCGGAACTTTAAACTAAACTTTAATTATCGTTATGTTGATAAAACATATTACACCAATCCACCCCAAAGTACCTTCCTTTGACTGTCACACACTTTTCCCAGCGTCGAACCACTGCTTGAAACATCGCTGCAAGCAATATTTTGTTACCTCTTTCAAAGCACGCGTTTTATCACTTAGAATTTCTTCTGCTGAATGAAATCATCGTCCTTTTTAATAGATTCTTCATGCGAGGGATACTATAGAAATCAGCTGAACACTGGTACGTGGCTGTTTGTCAGATATATTTTCAGAGACCAGGAGTGAACGATGTGCCGAGCATTGTCATGGTGCAATACCCAATTTTCCGCTTTCCAAAGCTCAGGACATTTGCGTCGGATTGCATTATGATAATGATAGAGAATATCAATGTGCATATGGTTGGTAACTGTACGACCCTGTGGTATTAACTTAAAGTGCAAGAGACCATTAATATCATAGAAGACCTCCAGCATGACTTCTGACTTTTAGCCATCTGCTCGAACATTTTGTTTTTGTGGTGAACTCGTAGATTTCCACTCAGAGGTCTGACGCTTCGTTTAAGGGTCGTACAGGTAACACCACCTTTCATCGCCAGTTATTACATATTCAACAATCATCGATCAGCATCCACAATAGCAATGAGCTCTCCGATTATGTAGGCCCTCTCTTTACACTGTTCTTAAGTGAGGAATCTTGGGACAAGGTGCCTACACACGCGGCGCATGTTTAAATCTTGTGCGAGAATCGCGTGAAAACTGCCATGAGAAATCCCGACAATATTGGCAATATCTTTGATGGTTTGCCATAGATCAGTCCGGATTTCCTAGATTTCTCTAAAAATGGTGTCATCATTACGCCCTGTTGATAGTCTGCCGACACGCTCATCATACTCCGCCTTCTTAAAGCCGTATCACCAAACTTCGTAAACTCTGGTTCGCCGATAATGATGTCATCATAATACACCTCCTTAAATCGCATTGAATGATTCTGCAAACGTTTTCCGTATTTGACATCAGAATTAATGTTTGCTCTCTTCTCCAAGTGGGCTATTCTTGATTAATATTCTTTTCGACAAAACACAACGACAGTGCCTCAAAGCATTCTGAATTGCAAACACGAACACATGCTCAAATCTGTCATACGCTGCTGATACACGTCCTTACGTGTCTGCGCCCACATTTCTCACAACACGGGCTTATTACAATGTACGGTATGAAGACACGAATGGAATTTTCCGGTATTTCCTGATTCTACCTCGTATATATATATTATAATATAATATATATATATATATATATATATATATATATAATAAATATATATAATATATTATATATATATAATATATATATATATATAATATACAATATATATATATTATATATATATATTAATATATATATATAGGTAGAATACCCTTGGCATGTAATTTTTTAGAGTTCATTTTCGATATTTGATGGGTTCGATTAAATCGAAAATCGATACTTTGTTATATCGATACATAATGGAATTCGAGTATTTGGTAATATCGATACAATAGTACGTATATATATAGTATATATATATATATATTTATATATTATTATATATATATATATATATATTATTATTATATATATATATAATATATATATAATATATATAGTAATCAAATGTCCAAATCGGTTTGAGATTTATAGAGTACGAATAGATTGTTTGCGAATAAATGTTCCAAAAGTACTCATTTTTGATTATTTGTTTTTTTGGGGTAAATACTAACGGAATACCCACGGGGTAGTCCCCGCCCGATTCAGGAGTCGGGTCTCCTCGGCGCTCTAGGTGGACTACGGGGGGGACTATCCCCCTCTCGGGATGGTCTCCGGAACCGCCGCTCTTTGGTCTTTGGTGTCGCGGGGTTTCTCGCGACCATTCCTCCGGGGTATAAACGTCCCCTCCGTTCCCCATTCGGCTGAGCCCTAAAAGGGTAAATACTCCATTTTTAGGGGCTCGTTTTGACTCAACTAAGTGCCGTATAAAGTAGCCCCTAAACTTTTACTGATCCATGTTGCCGTAAAACTAGCCTCTTTTACTGATAGACATCTGTTTATAGCTGCCGATAAGATTATATATACTATTATATATATATATATATATTATATATATATAATATATATATATATATATATAATATATATATAATATATACAGTGTCTATATCATATATATTATAAATATATAATATATATTTTAAAAGTACTTACAATTCATGGATAGTGTCTCGATATAGCTTGCAGAAACTCAGATTTAAATTTTTCTCCAACTCTTACTATTGAACATTCTTTTAAACATTTCTCACATCCCTTTTGTTGCAAAATTTAGGTTGAAATGTTCTAAAAAACCTAGCAAACTCCAATCGTTTTGGCATATATCAAACAAATCACTTACATTCATTTCTAAACTTTGCGCTGACAACTTCACTTAACACATGCGACGCATATAAACTTTGTAACTATACTGATCCGATTTTTTTTATTTTATCATATCTATAACAAATAATCGATTTACAACTAATCGATTTAATATTACAATATCAATGTATTGTTAAAGTCATAAAATTATCGACTGGCCTTAATTTATTTTGTGCTGCCGAAATGTAAAATTAAGCATATATATATAATAATTATATATAGTATTATATATATATATATATATATATATAATATATATATATATATAATATATATATATATATATATATTTTCTATATATATATAATATATATTAATAATATTATGTTTTCATATATATATATATAATATATATATATATATATATTATTATATATATAGTATATATATATAATATATATATAATTCCTTACCACATACAAACCTACACTTCTGTAACACGTGTCAAAAGTTTTGAATCTCCTAAATTCGAAGTTCCTCACTTTAAAATATGTCAACACCAAACTACAACAATATTGTGTTTATGCTTTTTGTCCTACAAGGTAACATGTTTAGTTTTTTTTAGTATCTCAGAACATTTCATATGACTATTACATATTTTCATCTAAAAATCTGATACATTATAGGTTTGGAGCTTAAATTTTAAACAAACGGTTCCAGATTAAGGGTAATAATAGCACATACGGTCAAGTTTGCTGATTTATGTTTTCTGTTGTATATCTTCAGGGACTTATATACCAGATCGTTACTATTTGACATGATTAAATAATTATAAATATTAATTACACAGGCCTGCGACCAAAATGTTCCTGGGGGTTTTATAGGTGGTTGTTAATGAAATTTGTCTCCTAAATGTAAATCAAGCATTCATATTGCTCAATCAGGTCTAGTTTTTAAGATACAGACCGAGCTCCCTAGATGGTATTAGAGAGCTCAGTCTCTAGCTGACCGCGGGCGCGAGTGGTTGTGTGTTGCTTGTTCACTCTCCAACTAAGTGTTCTTACTTTAATTCATGACTGTTCTCATCTAGGAACAGTGTTTAAAGTGTATTTCTAAAGCTTTATTTATTTTTGTGAATTTTTTTGCAGGCAGATACATTAGCAAAACTCCTAATATTTCATAAAAATGAATAGAAAGTGTAAAAACAGTCCTGATAGATTTTGTTATGTGTGTGGCAAAGTAACTTTTAGTGACCAGCAATACACTATAACGCCGTTAAAGTTCCTTTACAATGCATATTTTGGAATAAAGCTAGGAGATCAAGACAAAACCTTTGCTTAACATATGTGCTGCAAAGCCTGTTCATAGCCTTAAGGCGCTGGAGTGAGGGCAAAACGAACTGTTTGTCATTTGGTGTACCTATGGTGTGGAGAGAAGGCAAGGACCATATTACAGACTGCTATTTTTGCATGACAATCTCAAAGGTGAGATAAAAACTTTACGAATATAGTCCTTGACAAATCTAGAAAGGTTTATAAAAATCTTTTGGTAGCCTATTGAAATTGTAATTGTGTATAAAAAGGTATTTATTCTGTAGATGAAATTGTGGTTAAATTGTCAAATAATATTATTATATATATAATAATAATATATATATATATATATATATATATATATATATCTAATATATATATAATTAATATATATATATATATATATTATATATATGTATATATATATATATTATATTAATATTAATATATATATGTATATAATTATATATAATATATATATATATATATATATTATATATATATATATATATATATATATATATATATATATAATATATAATATATTATAATATATATAATATATATATGATATATAATAATTTATATATTATATATATACCTGTATATATATATATAATATAAGTAGTAGTAAGTATATATTATATATATATATATATATATATATATATATATATATAATATAAGTATATATATTATATATATATACTCTTTAAATTGTATATAAAGAATTGATTGATTTAAAATTGGTAAATTTTCCTGGTATGAAAATTGTGTATTAAAAGTGTGGAAACGAAGGGTCGAGTGATAATATTATGTAAAAATTAAGTAGGCGAAAATCCTTTTTCAAGTATCAATACAGAAATACAAGCACACTGTAGTCGTCTACCCTGACTGTTCCTTCTGCCATTCAAACCACAACCACATGGTCGAAAAAAAACATGGATTCCAGTTTCCTCTCCCTGAAAATATGAGCTACAGAGACAATATAAAATAGAATAGAAGGTCGGAACTTGAACTGACACTGTCAGTGACATATCACCTACGTCTACAAACACTATCGCCAATACCACATAACTCAAAGTAAATTAAATTGACTTGACTAGAGCTCTTGGTCTTTCTAAATGAAAACTCACACTTAATTGCGATCCCGTCTATGTGAGACAACCTCCTCTCTCAAGAAACTACATACTTTTGGTTCAGAAATAGAGACGAAGAGTTTTGAAAGTTCTTTGCAGTTGCTTCTTGCAGCTATTTGGTGTATTGCAATGATGTAAAAGGTTTAATTGAGGCACTTGGCGTTTCTTACCAACCAAGTGAATGGAGGCTCTTCATTGATTCCTTCTAGCAAAGCTTGAAGTGCAGTATCTTAAATAGTTTGGCAATAAAATGGCATCCGTACCTTTTGCCCATTCAGTTTCATTACAGAAAGCTTCAAAAATATGGAAGTATTGATTAATACAATCAAGTACTCTAACCACAACTGGTTAATATGTGGTGATCTCAAGGTAAGATATATATTTCCCAGTTTCTTCTTGTCATTATAAATCTTCATTTTTTAAAAAAATTAAAACTATTGAAAAAAATATATATTAGTGTTTCTTAGAAGACCATGGTAACATTCAATGATGCAAGCATAAAGATCATGTTTTTAAAATTTTAATTTACTCAACTTTAATGTATTTACAGATAATGTTCCTTCTTTCAGGTGTGTGCCTTCTCTTGGGATGCAAGGAGGACTACACATATATATCCTGCTTCAATGTGTCTATGGGCAATGCCGCGTGCTGAGTATCTTTCACTACTAAAGCAAAAAAACTGGCCAGCTCGAGAAGACATTCCAATTGCGCCACAACGTTGTAAGGCTGACGCCTCTATACCCTTCCCAATAAATGTTTTTAAACTGCGCATCTCTTCTTAAAGCTTGGCCTGATGTAAGAACTTTGTCAAAGCATGAATAAAAAGGCCAAGCTTTTAAGTATACTACTGCAAAAATTCCCGACACATCCAGTGATGTATAAGCTCCAGTGCAGCATATTTGACCGGTCCCCAAAATAGAACCTCTGTTAAAGGACAAGCTATTTTTCAACCAATGGAAGCCAGTGAACAAGATGCATGGCGATCGTTTATTAAGTAATTGACGGGTTTCTGGGAAATAAAAGAAGCTCAGAATATAGCTCTCACGAATGTAAATGACCTTATGAAAGCTTCGCAAAAATGGGAGCTCGCATTCGATAAAAAATGCATTTTCTCCATTCACATCTTGACTATTTTCCCGCAAACTGTGGAGATTACAGCGAGGAACAAGGTGAAAGATTTCACCAAGACATAAAGACGATGGAAACAAGATATCAAGGACGCTGGGACATCAACATGTTAGCTGACTATTGCTGGTGCCTTAAACGCCACGAACCAACATCGCTTCACAAACGGAAATCATCAAGGACTTCGTTTCTTGGAAAATAGTTTCTTGCACGTCTTAGGTAGGCTCATAAGTAGTCTGTAAGTTTAAAATTAATTAAAGGAAAGTCGATGAGTCGGTATTTATTTTTTTTCTAGTTTACAAGTAATTTGTAATTTTATAAATAAACCTTTGATATAAATAACTCGAATTCTTATCTTAAAGATTTACCCAATTCTTAAAAGAAGTAGTGCGGCTGTATCTAAAAACCAGACCTGATATGAAGTCAACACATGAATGTCATATTTTAATTAGGAAGGACAATTTCGTTAGGATCACTTTCAGAAAACCGCCAGGAACAGAATTTTTTTTTTCAAAATGCAGGCCTGTGTTATTTATCAATACAGACTAACTATTTTAACCTTTGTGAAATATTTCATAAGTTATGATATTTTTAATCAACAAATAATACTAATAGCAGAAACCATAGGTGCTTTCATTTATATATTATGCGTTATATATAATATATAATAAAAAAACTAATTAAAGCAACAACAAACAATTTTAAAATTTAACTGTTATTAAAAACAGCAGAACTGAGGATAATATCTTGAAAGAAGAACATTACACTTGCACTCATAAAAAAGAAAAACAAGAACAAACCTTGCACTCATAAAAAAGAATAACAAAAAGAAAGATGGAATTTCCAACAGCAAAGCAAAAACAAAAAATAGATTTCTATCATTATAAGAATAAAAACTATTTAAAACTTGTACAAAATTAAAAAAAAATAATAACAAAAACAGCAAAGTAACAAAAATACAGCCACCACTGCACTATCGGCATTAATAACAACATTATTATAATTACCACTACCAAAAGCAAAAATTGAAATAATAATAAATAATCCCATCAAACTCATCAACAACAATAATACCAACAACAAGTGCTTAAATAATGGTAACTGCATTCATTCTTGAAAAGAAAATAACTGTTCTTTTTTCCTCTTTTTAACTATAAAAACAGTTGAACGTGTAAAATTTCAAAATATTTTCCATTCTAAAGACTTAAAACGACTTCATTTTTTAAAACTAAATTCTGATCAAGAATTTTTTTCCTTTTTAAAAAAGAAAATTTTGCGAGAAGAAAAAGAAGCGAAAATATCAATTCCAATTTTCTACAATATATATATATACTATATATTATATATATATACTATATATAATATATAATTTATATATATATATATATTGTTTATTATTTATTTAATAAGATATATATATACGAGTAATATATATATATATTATATTAGTATATATATTAATATGATATATATATATATATAATATAATATATAATAATATAATATATATATAAAATAATATATATATATATATATATATATATAATATAATACTATAATATTATAATATTATATATATATAATATATTATTAATATTATATTATATATATATTATTATGATTATTATATATATAATATATATATATAATAATATTGTTTACACTTTTTTGCGCGAAGCGGATTTAACATATTTTTTTATCATTTGTGAAATAAGCAACTGTCCTACATTACATGCAAATATATATTACCCTCACGCATATCATATATATCTATATATATATATATATATAATATATATATATATATATATATATATATATATATAATATATATATATACTATATATATATATATATATATATAATATATATATATATAGTATATTATATATATATATATAATATTAGAGAAGAGAGAGAGAGAACATCTTTTTTAATCTCTCTCTCCTCTCTCTCTCTCTCTCTCTCTCTCCTAATCTCTCTCTCTCTCTCTCTCCTCTCTCTTCTTCTCTCCTTCATCTCTCTCTCTCTCTCAAATAAAAAATCAACCTTTTTAAAAATTTGTAAATTACAATGATTTACTAAATTTCTAAACAAATTTAAAGTTATAAGTTTTATAAATATAAAAAACGGTGTAGTATCAAGTTTAAGTTTGAATTTTAAAATAATTAAAAACTATTAACTTTACCAAAAAAATTTTTTTCCCTTCCCTATTTTAACATAAGACTTTATTATTGTAATATGGCGTGTTATATGTTTAGATCTTTTCTATGATATAACGATGCTTACTTTGGTGATGTCACAACACAAAAGTCATATATTTCTTATGTTTTTAAAAATTCTAAATGCAGATCTTGCTAATTATTTTTAGTTTTAATTAATATATGTTAAGTAGTAATTAA
This sequence comes from Trachelipus rathkii, assembly GCA_015478945.1. Taxonomy (NCBI): domain Eukaryota; kingdom Metazoa; phylum Arthropoda; class Malacostraca; order Isopoda; family Trachelipodidae; genus Trachelipus; species Trachelipus rathkii. The sequence continues at coordinate 83,573 of JABUQX010042611.1, forward strand.
TATTAATAATTAATACAGTTTGCATTTATAATTTTCAAAAATATAAGTATTTAAACTCCTTTCCTCCAAAATTTAGGAATTCCTGATTGCTTGTATATATGTGATTGTTTGATTAATTATTGAATGGTTTGAATATGCGTGGGCGTGGGTGTTGGGCAGGGGGGTGAACGTAGGCGTGAGTGTGGGTGTGACATAGGAGTCTCCGCTGGGTTTTTAGACATCTTATCAATCAATGTCCGAGGCTGACCAAACTTCAATCACATCTTTAACACACATTTAACCTTTAACTTTTAAAGTTGTATGCAGCTCATAAATCCTGAGATTCGAACCTGCACTCCTGCGTCCAAGAATCGAGTCCATTGTCTAAACCACTAAACCAGGGATTCATTCCCCAACTACCTTAATGTATCAAAACAACTAATTCTATAATTTTCGTGTGACCATACAAATATTAACATCCTTGTAACATGTCTCTATGGTTATGAGAGAGAGAGAGAGAGAGAGAGAGAGAGAGAGAGAGAGAGAAGACGAGAGAAGAAGACGAGAGAGAGAGAGAGAGAGAGAGAGGAGAGAGAGAGAGAGAGAGGAGAGAGAAGAGAGGAGATAGAGAGTCTTCCTAAGTTTCAGATGTTTTTTGTTAGTTAAATCTTTCGAAGCTTTACAATCAATAATATTGTGTTTTTCTGCTTCGTTCGTCTGGCAATAATGTGCACCATTGTTTTTGGTATCAAGTCAAATATTTAACATAATTACAATAATAACAATAACCGAGCAATACTGATTCAATTATATACACATTGAATTTCCAGCACTCACATACAAAGAATGTAACATTAAAGATAAAAACAAACTTCCCGTGCACTAAATAATAAATAGAGAATAGAGAGAGAGAGATCAGAGAGAGAGAGAGAGAGAGAGAGAGAGAGGAGAGAGAGAGAGAGAGAGAGAGAGAAGAGAGAGAGAGAGAGAGAGAGAGCAGAGAGAGAGTCTTCTAAGCTTTAATGTTATTTTAAGTTTAGTGAAAATATTATACTACAAGTTAACACACAATAAGGTACTTTTGTGATTTTGTCTCCGTTTCAGTTTTTGCAATGGAGTACTTCGGTTTGTTTATAGCAATTATATTTATAAAATTTAAATAGAGGTATAATAAATTTCTAACTCGGCCATACTGTTTTGTTTCAAAATTTCACAATTTCGAACTATCTCTAAGCTAACTCACATATACAAGAATGTAAACATTAAAGATAAATAACTGAAACTTCCGGTGCTTTAATAATAAATAGAGAGAGAGAGAGAGAGAGAGAGAGAGAGAGAGAGAGAGAGAGAGAGAGAGAGAGAGAGAGAGAGAGAGAGAGAGAGAGAGAGTCTTCTAAGTTCGATGTTTTTTTAGTTTAAAATCTTTCGAAACTTTACAACAATAATATT
>JABUQX010042611.1:90000-91024 GCA_015478945.1 Trachelipus rathkii
TATATTATATATATGATATATATAATATATATATATATATATAATAATAATATATATATTCTATATATATATATATATATATATTATAAATATGATTCAAGGTCCCGAATAGCTTGACCACTTATATCCTAAAAAAACTAACGACTAACTACATAAAAACTGAATACATTTTGAAATTAGCGAACATTTTAATGTCGGAAACATAGAAGAAATAAAATTTAGAACAATTAAAAAAATATATATAAAATAATATTGTTTATTTACTGTACGATATTTAAATTTCACACTTGAACTTCGACGTTCCCCAAATTTCTCATACTGCCAGCCTACATAACCCCTCCCCCCCACACACTCTGAAACATAAATTGATGTTCTAGATAAGAACCTGACCTGAACTGACCTGACCTAACCTAACCTAACCTAACCTAACATATATATAATTTTTTAATTTTTTAATTTTTAATTTTTATTTTTAAATTTTTTAATTAAGCTTTATACGCTGATTCAAATACAGGGCCTTACCACCATGCCGCCTAAAATTTTTTTTTTTAACAATAAATTAAATATTTATTTATATAATTTAATTAAGGATGTAATTAATAATTATCAAAAATTTTTTTTTCTGTTTTCCTGCATTAAAATTCGTCTTAATTCGAAAAATGTATTTCATTTTTTATGTATGCTTGTGTAGTTTTTTTAGATAGAGGTTCAGCTATTTCGGGACCCTGTGTATATATATATATATATATAATAATATTATATATATTAAATAATAATTATATATATATATATTAATATATACTATATTATATAATTATATAAATATATCTAATATATATATATATATATATATAATATATATATATATATATAAATATAAATATATATATAAATAATATAATATATATATATATAATTATTATTATATATAATATATATATATATATATATCATATATATATAATATAGAATATTATATATAATTATATCATATATATATATATTATAACTGTAATAATATATA